>AFQZ01001004.1:0-19281 GCA_000222935.2 Aciculosporium take MAFF-241224
GCTATAGATATAGGAGGGGAGATAGCCTAAGCAAGAACGGACACAGAAGGCCTACAGGCCTTAATTATAAAAGCAGTTAGCAGCAGAGTAGAAACTATGGTTAAAAAGGTAGTTAAGGAGGTAATAAAGGCTGTTTATAGGACTAGATTAGTGGTTAGGGGGACTTAGGCAAATATTACAGCTTGCGGAGTTATAGGGCAGAATATAATAATACCTTTAGCCTAAACAGAGGGTATGGCGATACCAGCTTGCTATTACTAAAAAGCACTAGTAAAGAAAAGCACTATTAGTAAGGTAGTTAGGAACAGATTGCCAGGAGAGATTATAAAGGTAGTAAATAGTACTATTAGCGTAAAGGAGGCAGTAGTAGTATACTAATTATAGAGTGGAGATATAGTTATTATGTTTATGGAAGTAGGGAGGAAATAAAAGGAAAACACGGCCTAGGTAGGAGTTGCCTTTGGACCTAAGGCGGAAGTAAACAGGAAGATATTTAGTGTGATTATTAAGGGATTTCTAATATAATTAACGAATTATATTACAATTAAGAATATAAGGAAGAACATTAAAAAGGAGAATGGATTAAATATAGCAAAGATAATAGTACGGAAGCTAAGAGGAACAGCAATAAGGGCACTATTAGTAGTTAGTATTAAGGGCACTAAGGCAGCAAACTAACTATGCTATAGGGAAATAGTATACTAAGTAGAGATTTTTAATGCTAAGCTATATAATAAGATGATCCACCTAAAGTAATGTTATAACTGCTATAAGATTAGATATATTACTAAATACTATAAGGAGGAAGCAAGATACAGCAGGTATGCTGCTAGAAAACACCCTAAGGGAGAGAGGACTTGCCTAATGTTAACAGGTAAGGTACGGGAGAGATGCCTAAATTATATAGGGGCATATTTAGTATAGTCTTAACTATGCTTAGTAAGCAATAAGAGATGGCAGTAGGCCAGGGAGGCTTATGCTATAAGGCTGCTGTTCTTTTGCAACTATCGGTCGGAGGTCGTAACGGCTACTATAGGCAAGGGTTACTAGGGAGAAGAAACCAGGGGACTAATAGAGAGGCAGCTAAGAGAAAGGAGCATATAACTAAGGGGCCCTTTTATAAGATAAACCTATAAGCTAAGATTAGGACGACAGAGACTGGCAGAGGAAGGCATAATGCTAGCCTTTTTATAGCCGACTAGAGGGCTAAACAATACCAGAGCCAGCCTAACCAGGGTGCTCCAAAGCACACAATAGAGTATATAATTAAGGTTATATACTAGAATACATAAAAGAAAAGCAATTTAGTACATCTAGTGTTAGGGTATAACATTAGCCCTGAGGTAATAGCTATTTAGAAACCAGGAGGCTATAATAGTATACTGCTAAATCCATCTTAGGGACACTATACATTAGCAATATATAGTAGAAGAACGGCGATTTATATATACTAAAAGGTTAAGACAGGACTTTAAACTATAGGGAGGGGGGAGGATTAGTGTAGTATTAAGCTATATAGAGTAGAGATATATAATATTTATTCCCTAGCTTATAAAAGGAAGTGGCAGATGCCTTTATAATACTTTATTAATACCTAGGCAAAGGGCTGGAGTGTGTTTATAGGGGACTTTAACTAATATCACCCCTTATAGAACAGATTTAGCCAAATATCTCCGGGGCATAATAAGATATTAGAATTTATAACGAGGTGGTAACTTAGCCTAGCTACGCCGTTTAGGGAAGTAATAAGGAGAGAACATGGCAGCAGGGACAGCACTATTAACTATACATAGACCACCTATGATGTTAGTGTTAAATTCATTAGGCCAGTGGAAATCGCCAGATCCGACCATATGCCCCAGCTTATTAGCATTAGGATAAATAAGGAATTAAGCAACAGCCTAGGGTTAGTCTGGGGTTAAAGGATAGCGGATAAGAACCTTATTATAGCAGAGGCTTTAAACAGGCTTAGAAAGAAGGGGTTAGAGCTTTTGCTATACAACTAGTAAGAAATTGATAACTATATGCAGTAGCTTACCTAACAGCTTATGGAGATAGCTAATATAGCAGCACCTAAGTAACCTTAAGGGCATAGCAAACTATAGCCTTAGTAAAATAAAAGGGTAAGGGACGTAATAGCAGAGGCAAGACGTGCTAATAGGCAGTAGCAGTAATAATAGATGCAGGAAGTATAGCAGGCCTTAACGGAAGCTATAAAAAAACAAGATTATATTATTTTAGAAGAGAAGAGAAGTAGCTGGTAATAGGTAGTTAGTAAGTTATTCAGGTCTAAAGGGAGTCTTTAGACCCTAGAGCATTAGGCCCGGCTATAGAGTGGACTTCCTCCTAAAAGGCAACAGGTCCTACTACTAACCTAGCTAGGAGACAACGGCAGGGAGGAGATAGTAGAGGTTACATATAAGGGTAAGGCAAGGGCATTTGCAGAGAGGTTCTTCCCTCTATCCATGGCTAGGGCTCTAGGTCCAGAGGCAGAGAAGGGGACAAGATACTATAATAATAATCAGGCAGTTCCTGTGTTTATAGAAGAGGAAATTAAAGAGGTTATAAAGAATATAGTAAGTTAAAAAGCCCTAGGACCGGACGAGCTACTAATGGGTTTCCTTAAGCTATGTAGAGCAGCCCTAATATTATATTTAACATGCCTTATAAATGCTTGCTATAGCTTAGAATATTATCCAGCCTCCTTCTAATAAGTAAAGGTAGTAGTTCTATGTAAACCTAGGAAGTCCCCTAAGGAGTTAGGCAGACCAGGGGGGTAGAGGCCAATATCGCTATTAAACATAATAAGTAAAGTGATTAAGGGAGCTATTATAAGGAGGATCACTATTATAGTAAAGAAAGGCTATATACTACTAAATATGTAAATAGGCAATAAGGCTGGCAGATTAACAGAGATAGTACTAAGCATGCTAAAAGAGGTTATAAGAACAGCGTGGCATTACTAGGGAATAGCATTATTACTATAGCTAGATATTACTAGGGCGTTTAACACTATTAGCTATAAATGATTAATCTGCACTATAAAGGAGTTAGGACTACTAGGGTAAATGGCCAAATAGGCACAGGGCTTTACGTTAAAAAGGAGAGTATAATTAGCGTTTAACGGACGTATTACTAAGGAAATCTAAGTTACTATAGGGGTTCTATAAGGGTCGCTAGCGTCTCCTATCCTCTTCCTACTCTATATTACGCCACTATATTAAAGACTAGTAGCAGCAGAATTAATGTTAACATTAGGGTTCTTAGATAATATAAATATTATAGTATATAGAAAAACGGCAGAGGAGACAAAAGTATAACTAAAAAGAGCCTAAAGAATATGTAAGGAGTGGTTAAAGGAGTATAGGCTAAGGTTTAACCTAGAAAAGAGCAAGCTAATGCACTTTATAAGGAAGAGGCAGGCAATTATAATGATAATCCGACTTAGAAGAGCAATAATATAACTAATACAATCAGCGCGATTCCTAGGGGTTTAGATTCACTAGAAGCTTTGTTGGTTAACCTATATAGAGAAGGTAAATGCCAAATTGTCACAGCAGAAATTAGCGCTTACAGTACTAGCTGCGTCTATATAGGGATGCTAACTAAAGTGTATAAGATCCCTTTATATGCAGGTAATACAAAGCATAATAGCCTATAAAGCTGGGATATACCACACCTATAGCAAGCCAGAAGGGGTAGTACAGGGGGTAGTAAAGGCATTTATAAGGGAATAGAACAAATGCTTAAGGCGGGTTATAAGGGCATATAAGGCAATACTAGTAACACTCTTAGAGACAGAAGCAGCAGTGCTGCTAGTAGATCTATACCTTAATTACATTAAATAACGATTTTACTAAAGACTTAAGGATAGTGGCATGGGCAAGAAGATACAGCAGGCCTGTAATTTAATAGCATTACAGCTACGACGCTAAGGAAGAGGCTGCTAATATAATCGCTATAAGGCGTTTCCTGATGCCCCCCCCCCCCTCCCTGGCAGCCTTACAGCTAGATAGGAATTAGAGAGGGAGTAGGAAAAACGGTGGATTTAGTAAAGGCATAAGGCTTAGGTAAGAAGAGGACAGGTAAAAGTAATAGCAGTAGATGAGGAACTTAACTTTAAGAGCATAAAAAAGATAGCAAAGCTCTATAATAGCCTGCTTAAGCATAAATCTGCAGCCCTAGTTTAGCTTTAAACGGAAAAAATAGGGCTAAATGCCTTCCTTTATAATAAACAGGTACCCGAGGTAACTTTACTAATATGCTAATACTAGGGAGGAGACGAGGATATCTACTACCTTATCTTGTTATGCCTAGAATATAACCATTTAAAACTGATTCTAGCGGTGCCTATAATAAGAGATCCGCAGGAACTTAGGGTGGCGCTTAATAACAAAAAGCTAGCACTAAATATTATAAAGTGGGTGCTTTTAACTAGGCGACTTTAGCAGTATAGGTTAGCAGAGGAGCTTAGTAAGGCATAGCAGATACGCAATAATAAGGCTAAGAAAGAGACCAGAGGCAACGGAAATAATAGGATAGAGGAGAAAGAGCCGGACTAGAAGGGGAGGTGCTTATAGGGGGTTTTTACTAACATACTAACCTTTTATATAAAGCATAACTACACTTCTGTCATTATCTGCAGTTCCGGGGAACTGGCAGATATCTTATACTAATGGTTGGAAATAATAAAGACTCTATATCAGAGGCTTAGCGGGAGCTATATAGAAGAATATGGGTTTTCTCCCCTATCTTAGGGTTTTTCCTATATTAAGAAGTTAGTTGATGAACTAGTTAGTGGCTCTAGCTACCTAGCGTACATGAATAATAATAATTAATTAATATTAATAAAGTCCCTATTAAGGCTTATAATAGCATTAGAAAACTTAAGCAATATTATGCCCCTTTTTAAAGAGCATATAATATTATTAAGACTAAAGCTAATAGTTTTTTCCTAAAAAAGCAAATGCTTTAAATGGCTGTTAAAGTAGTTAATAACTCTGCTGGTCTAAATAGTCTTATTCCTACCCTCTTAGTCTTTAGAACCTATCTAAGAATAATAAATAATTCCCCCCTAAGCTTTATAGTTACTTAAAGAGCTAAGACACTTTAAAAAGTAATAAATAAAGCAAGGCATAGTCTTATAAGGCACTAAGTCTATAATGCTCTTAATACTTATAACGGCCTAATAACCCTACTTATATATACTCTTTCCTTAAATTCTAATATATAAGTTTATTATAAAAAAGGCAGATAAACTAGCCCTTATAAGCTTCTCTTAATAAAAGGAAAGACTTATATTATTAAGATACCTTATAGCCCTATGAAATTTCAGTCTATAGTTATAAAACTATATATAACCTTACTAAAGGTGGAATCTTCTTATAAAAAGGACCTGGTTTAAGGTAATAAAAATTATAAGAACCCCCCTAATAACCTAATAACTCTATTATAAAGAGGACGTAGAAGACCCTAGAAATACCCTTAAGTAAAAGCTTTTCTTACTAAGAAAGAAAAGGCCGATTTTTAACTTGTAATTAACCTTTATATATAAGGAAAAATTAATATACCTAGAAAACCTTTTAAACTCTCTCACAAAGCAAAAATTAATGCTTTACTAGTAAGAAATATATTTAAATTCATAAAATTTAACTTATAAAGGCATAGAGGTAAAAGACTTTTTAGCTTATAAATAGTAAGAGAAATTAAAGGTAAAGTAACTAACTCTCTATATAAAAAGTCATAATATATCATCTAAGGCTATAGTAACTAAGGAAAAGAAGTTATTATTATATAGTTACTAATAATTTAAAGAGCTAGTTAAAGGCTTATTATTGCCCTTGCTTCCTTATTAAAAAAGAAAGGCATTATGGTTTAGCTTTAGAACATTACCTAGGCATATATTTAATTACAGATAAAGCTAAATTATATAATTCTTACAAAGCTTCCTACGTAAATTACATATCTTTACCCGCCGGACGTTATTATAGTTATAATTAAGCTGTTATACAAAATAGTAAAGGCTGGTATATATTAGTAATTAATGTACTTTAATCATTATTGTTAAAAGCTTTAGATAATTACCTCTACCTACGACCTATATCTCCTTATTTCTGCAAAGGAAAGCTTATGCTTTAGGATTATTAGAATGTAGACTTATAATATATTAGGACTTAGTAATGCTAAATTCTTTAATTGTAAAGAGGTTAAATTAAAAAATGCCAAATTTCTTGTAAAGCTAAAAGAGAAGTTAATAATTTTAATACTATTAATGTTTAATAATTGCATTTTAAGGAAAGCTAATAATAAAACCTTCTTTTTATAACAAAAGGCATAAGGAAAGAAGCTGTTATAAGTTAATAACCTGACCAACTAAGCGAAATACATTAAACAATAAGCCTAAAGAGTATACATTGCTTTAATATGTTAACCTAAAGCATTTTATAATCTTTCTGTTATTACCTAAGTTTAATAACCGTAATTTAATAATGTTTTAAGGCTTAATGAAAGACTTTAATAGCAAATTAATAATTAAGACTGTGGACTTTAATATATGCCTCTTTTACTAGAAAATGCCACCCTTTATGTTTTTATTAATAGTTCTTTTATAAATAATAAAGACCTTAGCTTGTAGCTTGGCTATATAATTATTCTTAGTAATAAGAAAAAGAATATTAATACCTCTAGATTCACCCTTAGAGGAAATATTATAATATATAGTTTAACTAAGTTTAAAAGAGTTATAAGAAGTGCTTTAGCTTTTAAGCTATATAGAATAGTTTAAGGTATTAATATTGTCTATATAATAAGCACTACTTTAAATATTATTACTAACTGACTTAATAAGCTAAGAATCCTGATAATTATATATACTAACTTTTTCTTACTATATGAGTGTATTATTAAGCTAGGGATAATAAAGAAAAAGAGGCTAATAATTAATATTATAGCTTTAAGGCAGTTATATAAGAGAAGGGAAGTAGCTAAGATATAATAAATTAATAGCAATAATAATTCTATAGATATAATAATAAAAGCTTTACTAAATAAAGCTCTTAAGACCTTTATAACAAAAAATAAAGTCCGAATTCGTATAGAAGGATAGGTTAAAAGACCTGTTACAAGAATTGCCATAAGAGCCGCCGCTAGAGCCGCCGCTAGAGCCACTAAAGAATAAAAAAGTCCTAATTCCTGACTAAATTTAATAGCAAATTAAGCGCCTGGTAAAGAGTTTAAATTCGATAAATTTAAACGCAATTATAAGCGCCTAATTTAGTAGGATTAAACGCAGGAATTACACTCTTTAGCCCCCCCCCCCTATAACCCTCTTTGCCTATAACTATTTAGCCTAGACTAACAAAAGTCATTTATTTAGAGGATATTTTTCGCTTTATTACCGGTTTATTAATATTTAATTATTAGGGCGTTTGTATGTATTTTTTTTAGAGCGATTCTCTTCTTTAATAAAGAGAAAATTTACAAGTATTAGAATTACTTATATAAATAATAAAAGGGATATACTATATTAACTAGGAATTATAGGTTGCATATAGAATACACACACCCTAATTAGCTGGATTATAGGTTATATAACCTGGGGCTGTAACGTAGCTATAATACTATACCCCTGTATTATAGCCTGCTTCTTTTCCCTCTTAGAATATATAATAAATTAAATTGGACTTTACCCCCCACTTACATTTGTACTGCAGTATTATGGTCTTGCTAGAATGCAACTGCAGAGCTAGTAACTTAAATAAGAATATTATTTATAAAGAGAAAGAGAAGGAAAAAATCTATCTACTTCTAGTAACCCTGCCTTTATAGTTATATATATAACTAAAGCCTAAGCCACTTATATATTACTTATATAAAGCCGTCCGCTCTCTAGCTATATAAATCTAAGCTTTAAGCTTAAATTTATTATATAGCCCCTTTCTTACTATTTAAGGTATTATAGTTAGTAATTAAGTCGCCCCTTATACAGGCTTATTATTATAGTATGTATTGCCTTATTATGCCTTATAACGCTCTAGTGCCACTATATTTAAAAAACTTTCTAAAGGTTCCTATATTAGCTAAATATATTCTGCTTACTTTACTAATATATTCTATTAGTTACCCTAACCCTAGGCATTTCTTACTACTACTATTTCCTTAATCTTATATTTTGCTAAATTTAGATTATTCTTATAAAGCAAGAGTATTAGGCCTAGTCTAAAATTAGCTAGGTATTATAATAAAAGCAGATTAGTAGCTACCCTCTTAATAAGGTTTATATAAAAAACCAGGTATATTCCTTATAAAATATTTAAATAAATAGCAAGTAAAGTTAGCATCTCTAAGACCTTATATTTTGCTTTTACTTAGTTAAGTTTTTAGCTAAAATAGTTTATTTTTATATAATAAAGATTTAACTATATAAAATCCCTTATTTAATAATATTCCACTAAACACAAGAAAATGTTTACTATATTCTACTAATATTATTATATAAAATTAATTATAGCTTATACTATTACTATTCCCTCTTAAATATATTTTAAAAATAATATAGCTTTTCTCTTAAGTAAGGTTAGACTTTTAGTCTTATCTAGTATATACTAAACTAATTTAATATTAAAGCCTTTAATGCCTGGTTTATACTTATACTAGTTATTATAAAGATCTAGTTATTAAGCGCTAGTAATATCAAACTAATACAAATTCAAAAAAATACGGAACACCGCGGATATGACGCAGTATTACGCCTAAAACAAAAAAGAAGCATAGAATCGGATTCCTTATTATTAATTACCCCCCCTAGTAATAGCATATTATATAAGGGGAGTAAGCGGCATAAGGGGTATAATAATTAATAAATTTTTATATAAATCCATAACTAATAAAGGATAAGGCACTACCTAGGAAGAAATGTAATATTAAGGAGAGAATTCTAGAGTAATAATAGTATAGGAAAAACTAAAGAATAAAATGAAATTACTAAAGGAATTAATAATAAAAGTTATCCTAAAGGTAGAAATAATAGAAGTATAGGCTTCTATCAGAACTTTTATATAAATTACTATAAATGTAGGAGGGGAGATAGCCTAAGTAAGAACGGACACGGGAGGCCTATAGGCCTTAATTATAAAAGCAGTTAGTAGCAGAGTAGAAACCATAGTTAAGAAGGCAGTTAAGAAGGCAATAAAGGCTGTTTATAGGACTAGATTAGCAGTTAGGGGGACTTAGGCAAATATTATAGCTTGTGGAGTTATAGGGCAGAATACAACAATACCTTTAGCCTAAACAGAGGGTATGGCAATACCAGCCTGCTATTACCAGAAAGCACTAGTAAAGGAAAGCACTATTAGTAAGGCAGTTAGGAATAGATTACTAGGAGAGATTATAAAGGCAGTAAATAGCGCTATTAGCATGGAGGAGGCAGTAGCAGCACACTAATTATAGAGTAAAGACATAGTTATTATATTTACAAAAGCAGGGAGGAAATAAAAGAAAAACACAGCCTAGGTAGGAGTTGCCTTTAGACCTAAGGCAGAAGTAAACAGGAAGATGTTTAGTGTGATTATTAAGGGATTCCTAATATAATTAACAAACTATATTACAATTAAGGATATAAGGAAGAACATTAAAAAGGAAAATGGATTAAATATAGTAAAGATAATAGTATAGAAGCCAAGAGGAATAGCGACAAGGGCACCATTAGTAGTTAGTATTAAGGGCACTAAGGCAGCGAACTAACTATGCCATAGGGGAATAGTATACTAAGCAGAGATTTTTAACGCTAAGCTATATAACAAGATGATCCACCTAAAGTAATATTATAACTGCTATAAGATTAGATATATTACTAGATACTATAAGAAGAAAGTAAGATACGGCAGGTATGCTGCTAGAAAATACCCTAAGGGAGAGAGGACTTGCCTAACATTAACAGGCAAGGTATAGGAGAGATGCCTAAATTATACAGGGGTACATCTAATATGGTCTTAACTATGCTTAGTAAGTAATAAGAGATAGCAGTAGGCTAGGGAGGCTTATGCTATAAGGCCGCTATTCTTCTATAACTATTAGTTAGAGGTTGTAATAGCTACTATAGGTAAGGGTTATTAAGGAGAAGAAACCGGGGGACTAATAGAGAGGCAGCTAAGAGGAAGGAGCATATAACTAAGGGGCCCTTTTGCAAGATAAACCTATAAGCTAAGATCAGGACAACAGAGACTGGCAGAGGAAGGCACAATACTAGCCTTTTTATAGCCGACTAGAGGGCCAAATAATACCGGAGCCAGCCCAACCAGGGTGCTCTAAAGCATATAATAGAGTATATAATTAAGGTTATATACTGGAATATACAGAAGAAAAGCAATCTAGTACATCTGGCGTTAGGGCATGACGTTAGCCCTAAGGTAATAGCTATTTAGAAACCAGGAGGCTATAACAGTATACTACTAAATCTATCTTAGGGATACTATATATTAGTAATATATAGTAGAAGAATAGCGATTTATATACACTAAAAGGTTAAGATAGGACTTTAGACTATAGGGAGGGAGGAGGATTAGTGTAGTATTAAGCTATATAGAGTAAAGATATATAATATCTATTCCCTAGCTTATAAAAGGGAGTGGCAGACGCCTTTATAACACTTTGCTAATACCTAGGTAAAGGGCTAGAGTGTGTTTGTAGGGGACTTTAACTAACATTACCCCTTATAGGACAGATTCGGCTAAACATCTCTGGGGCATAATAAGATGTTAGAATTTATAATAAGGTGGCAACTCGGCCTAGCTATGCCGTTTAGGGAAGTAATAAGGAGAGAACATAGTAGTAGGGATAGCACTATTAACCATATATGGACCACCCATAACGTTAGTATTAAATTTATTAGGCCAGTAGAAATTGCCAGATCTAACCATATGCCCTAGCTTATTAGCATTAGGATAAATAAGAAATTAAGCAACAGCCTAGGGTTAGTCTGGGGTTAGAGGACAGCGGACGAGAACCTTATTATAGCAGAGGCTTTAAACAGGCTTAGAAAGAAGGGGTTAGAGCTTCCGCTGTGTAACTGGTAAGAAATTAATAACTATATATAGTAGCTTACCTAATAGCTTATAAAGATAGCTAATATAGTAGCACCTAAGCGACCTTAAGGGCATAGCAAACTATAGCCTTAGTAGAATAAAAGGGTAAGGGACGTAATAGTAGAGGCAAGACATGCTAATAGGCAGTGGCAGTAATAACGGACATAGGAAGCATGGCAGGCCTTGACAGAAGCTATAAAAAAACAGGATTATATTATCTTAGAGGAGAAGAGAAGTAGCTGGCAATAGGCAGTTAGTAAGTTATCCAGGTCTAAAGGGAGTCTTTAGACCCTAGAGCATTAGGCCTAGCTATAAAGTGGACTTCCTCCTAAAAGGCAACAGGTCCTACTACTAACCCGGCTAGGAGACAATAGTAGGGAGGAGATAGTAGAGGTTATATATAAGGGTAAGGCAAGGGCATTTACAGAGAGGTTCTTCTCTCTATCTATGGCTAGGGCTCTAGGTCTAGAGGCAGAGGAGGGGACAAGATACTGTGATAATAATTAGGCAGTTCCTGTGTTTATAAAGGAGGAAATTAAAGAGGTTATAAAGAATACAGCAAGTTAAAAAGCCCTAGGACTAGATAAGCTACTAACAGGTTTCCTTAAGCTATATAAAGCGGCCCTAATATCGTGTTTAACACGCCTTGCAAATGCTTACTGCAGCTTAGGATATTATCCGGCCTTCTTCCGACGAGCAAAGGTAGTAGTTCTATGCAAACCTAGGAAGTCCCCTAAGGAGTTAGGCAGACCAGGGGGGTAGAGGCTAATATTGCTATTAAACACAATAGGCAAAGTAATTAAGGGAGCTATTATAAGGAGGATTACTATTACAGCAAAGGAAGGCTATATACTACTAGATATATAAATAGGCAATAAGGCTGGCAGATTAATAAAGATAGTACTAAGCATGCTAAAAGAGGTTATAAGAATAGCATGGCATTACTAGGGGATAGCATTATTACTACAGCTAGATATTACTAGGGCGTTTAATACTATTAGCTATAAATAATTAATCTGCACTATAAAGGAGTTAAGACTACCAGGGTAAATGGCCAGATAGGCACAGGGCTTTACGTCAGAAAGGAGAGTATAATTGGCGTTTAACGGATGTATTACTAAGGAAATCCAAGTTACTACAGGGGTTTTATAAGGGTCGCTAGCATCTCCTATCCTTTTCCTGCTTTATATTATGCTACTATATTAAAGACTAGCAGCAGCAGAATTAACATTAACATTAGGGTTCTTAGATAATATAAATATTATAGTATATAGAAAAACAGTAAAGGAGATAAAAGTATAACTAAAAAGAGCCTGGAGAATATATAAGGAGTGGTTAAAGGAGTATAAGCTAAGGTTTAACCCAGGAAAGAGCAAGCTAATATACTTTATAAGGAAGAGGCAGGCGATTATAATGACAATCCGACTTAAAAGAGCAATAATACAACCAATACAATTAGTGTAATTCCTAGGGGTTTGGATTCACCAGAAGCTTTATTAGTTAACCCATATAGAGAAGGTAAATGCTAAATTGTTACAGTAGAAATTAGCGCTCATAGCACTAGCTGTGTCTACATAGGGATGCTAACTAGAGTATGTAAGATCCCTTTATACATAGGTAATATAAAGCATAATAGCCTATAGAGCTGGGATATACTATACCTATAGCAAGCTAGAAGGGGTAGCATAGGGGGTAGTAAAGGCATTTATAAGGGAATAAAACAAATGCTTAAGGAGGGTTATAGGGGCGTATAAGGCAATGCTAGTAACACTCTTAAAGACAGAAGCAGTAGTGCTGCTAGTGGATCTGTACCTTAATTACGTTAAATAACGATTTTACTAAAGACTTAAGGATAGTAGCATGGGCAAGAAGATATGGCAGGCCTATAATTTAATAGCATTGTAGCTATAATGCTAAGGAAGAGGCCGCTGATGTAATCGCTATAAGGCGTTTCCTGATGCCCCCCCCCCCCTCCCTAGCAGCCTTATAGCCAGACAGGAATTAGAGAGGGAGTGGGAAAAACAGTAGATTTAGCAGAGGCATAAGGCTTAGGTGAGAAGAGGATGGGCAAAAGTAATAGCAGTAGATAAGGAACCTAACTTTAAGAGCATAAAAAAGATAGCAAAGCTTTATAATAGCCTGCTTAAGTATAAATCTGCAGCTCTAGTTTAGCTTTAAATAGAAAAAATAGGGCTAAATGCCTTCCTTTATAACAGACAGGTGCCTAAGGTAACTTTACTAATATGCTAATACTAGGGAGGAGATAAGGATATCTACTACTTTATTCTGTTATGCCTAGAATATAACCATTTAAGACTGATTCTAGTAGTGCTTATAATAAGAGATCCGCAGGAACTTAGGGCGGCGCTTAATAATAAGAAGCTAGCACTAAATATTATAAAGTGGGTGCTTTTGACTAAGTGACTTTAGCAGTATAGGTTAGCAGAGGAGCTTAGTAAGGCGTGGCAGATACGTAATAATAAGGCTGAGAAAGGGACTAGAGGCAATGGAAATAATAGGATAGAGGAGAAAGAGCCGGACTAGGAGGGGAGGTGCTTATAGGGGGTTTTTACTAATATACTAACCTTTTATATAAAGCATAACCATACTTCTATTATTGTCTGCAGTTCCGGGGAACTGGCAGATATCTTATACTAATGGTTGGAAATAATAAAGACTTTATATTAGAGGCTTAGCAGGAGCTATATGGAAGAATATGGGTTTTCTCCCCTATCTTAGGGTTTTTCCTATATTAAGAAGTTAGTTGATGAACTAGTTAGTGGCTCTAGCTACCTAGCGTACATGAATATATATATATAGTTATTAAGCGCTATTTAATAAGCTAGTAAATAGTTAGCCTAGTTATATTATAAAAAGATAATAACTATTTATAAGACTGCTTATACCTTTTAGTTTACTTATTTTATACTACTATCTGTCTAAGAATAATAAGATATAAATAATAGTTACTTAATACCTATTTACTTATAAAGCATAGTTTAAAAATAACTAAGCTAGTCTAAACTATAGTTAGAAATAATCTAATAAAGGAATCTATAAAAACACTACTAGTAATATTTAAACCGTTTTATATATGCTTTAGCTGCTATACTTATTATTACCTTTAGTTATATATACTTTAAAAAATAGTTTATAATAACTATTAGGAAATATAGTAATATCTTATTATATACTAAAAGTTTTATTATAAAATCTACTAAGATTTATAACTAGTAATAGTCTATAGCTAGTATAGGCTTTAATAAACCTTAATAAAGTTATTAGCTCTTATGCCTACTAAAGTAATAATAGTTTTATATATACTATACTATATTCTTTAACATTTTATCCTAGTAGTAATTTCTATATAATGCTTAAAAAGTAATATTTTGCCCTAAATAGCCTAATATAATCAAGTTATAAACCTGCTATATAAGTAAGGTAGTAAGAGGCTTATAATAAGATATCTAAAGCTATTCCTAAAATTATAATACTTTTTATATATTTAAAGTATAATTTGCTATTTATAACTAGGTTTTTATAAATATAGAAAACTTTTGCTTTACTATTAGTACTACTTTTAGTTAGATTTAATATAAACTATTCTTAGTAACCCCTTAGTTTTATAGATTCTAAAGCTACTTATCCTAAAATAAATTAAAGCCTAGTAGGAAAGGACTTAAAACCTTTAGATTAAGGCCTGCTATTATATTTAAATTATTTAGGTTATTCTTATTTTAGTTATTACCTTTCTCTAGTTTACCTAAATTAAAACCTATTATTATCTTTAAATTATTTAGGTTATCCTTATTTTAGTTATTACCCTTCTCTAGTTTACTTATTATTTACACCCTAACTAGGTTTATAGTTTTAGCTCCTAACTCTTAAACTATCTTTAAGGTCCTCTAAATTAGGTAAAATATATAACCTACTAAAGATCTGGCAAAAGAACAAAGGAACGAATCGACCACCGCGGATACAACGCGGTATTATGCCTAAAACGGAAAAGAAGCACGGAATTAGATTCCTTATTATTAATTACCCTCCCTAGTAATAGCGCATTATATAAGGGGAGTAAGTAATATAAGGGGCGTAATAATTAATAAATTTTTATATAAATCCACAACTAACAAAGGATAAGGCACTACCTAGGAAGGAATATAGTATTAAGGAGAGAATCTGTCAGGGGAGTTATGAGATAAGAGCGTAAGAGTACGGAGACCTACTAGGGCAAGCCGTGCCCTAGCTACATATAAGTATATAGGAGGATAGGCCTTACAGAGAGATAAAGAGGCTAGCAAATATAGTATTCACATTACTAACCCTACCTACAGCTATTTAGCTATAAGTGTGCTTAACTATAGCCTTTACTCTACTAGTAGACCTCTAACCATAATAGAATATTTGCTTTTTCCTATAGGGATAGTAGACCATTAGCTTAGTAAAGATATTAACCTAAAGAATAAACATATAAGCAAGCAGCTATGTTAACATAGCAACCGCGCAGGCATTAAATAAATTTAATAGAAACAAAAGCAGCTTTAGTATTACTATAGCATAAGACGTTATACTATAGCTAGAATCCCCTATACCTATATTAGAGAGTAAAATAAGAGAACCTATAGGAATAAGATAAACTTACCTTAATAGCGCTATAAGTAATTAGCATTATTAGCCTAAACCCTAGTGCACTTAAATTTAAAATATTAATGCATAGGCTAAGAAGAAAGATAAGTTAGATTAAGAACTTAAAAAAGCTATAAGAAAGCTATGCCTTATCTAGAAGCGTGCCTAACTTAAGAAAATACAGTAGAACTTAACAAACCCCTTAATAACTATGCTAGAGAAGTCTAGTCTAACTGCTTCTCCTTAGACGGACACTCTAGGCAACTAATTAATAGTAACTTACTTATAATATAGCCTTGCAAAAGCATAATTAAAAGCCCTAGTTTATAAGGGAAATAGCTATAAAAACTTATAATCCTTTCTTACAGACCTAAACATGGCTTTTATTATAAATAAAGCAATCTTTACGGATAACTTAACTAAGGTTGCCTATGCTAGCAGCTGCTTAGCAGAGGAAGCAAAGTAATAATGGAATAGGTATGCAGCTATGGATAGTATTATAGACTTTAATAATTATAGCTAGAAGGACTTTATTATATAGCTAAAGGACGGAGTAATAAACGAAAACACACGCTGCCTAGAAGTAATAAAGTTACTACTAGAGTTATAGTAACAAGACGATTAGCTATTTACAGTGTTTATTAAGATTTAGGGCAAGATAGAGGGGGAGTTGCTTAAAGATATTTCTAAGAGAATTCGAATTTGCATGTTTATTAATAGCTTAAACCACGTAATAAGAAAGCAGGTCCTTAGCTAAGAGTTCCCTAAGTCTTAGGCATACCTTATTAGACAAGGTTATAAGGCAGAAGTAGCTACTAAAGGGTATAATAAGAGACCCTATTCCTATAGAAAACAAGCTAGGTTAATATTACTATTAGAGGACAAGTAGGGGATAAGTAGCAAGAAAGAGATGACCTAGGGCTAGCAATCTTATTTTTATTTTAAATGTGGAAAATACAGCCATATTACTCCTTATTATAGAGCACCTAATTATAAGACGTGTGGTTCGGATAGGCATATAATGAGTTCGCACTATAGTAACTGCGAAAAAGCAGTGTAGGCTATAGACCTAAATACAACGCTAGTAACTATAGCACGCACTTAGGGACATGTTATTATAGTTAAACCCCTAGGCTAAATTAAGGACTTTAAGAACAAAATTAATAACTCTTAAATAAGGATAAGGATAAAACTGCAGTAAGAAGGAAGCTAGGTAGTAGTAAACACACTATTTAACCTAGGAGCAATAAACTTAATAATATATTTAAACTTACTATTAAAGGCTAACTAGAGCAGGGTAGAAGCAAATAAGGTAAAGCTAGAGAGCGCCTTACTAATAGAACTAAAGCACTAGAGTATTATTAATAGGGTGGTATAAATAACGGATAGTACAGGTTATAGCAAATTCTGTTAACTCCGCTGCTATATAGCAAATACTGGAAAAGGACTAATCCTAGGAATAGACTAGGCTACAGACTATAAGCCAAAAGTACTATTATAGGCATTAGGTTATTAAAGACACCTAGTAATAAGGGAATGCCTAAAACTAATTACTAGCTTATAATAAATTTACTACACAAAGGAAGCAGTAGGTATAATGCTAATTCTTAGCTAATGTATAGTATAACTATCTGTCTCCTAGGAAGAGCTAGTTAAAAACAAAACAAGTAAAGAGATTACTATAAAAACACTCCCACCAGAATATAAAGAATTTATAGATATGTTTTTAAAGGAGTCAGCTAGTAGACTACCCTTTCTAGAAGGAAAAACTTATATAATAAAATTAATAGAAGGAGAAACGCTGCCATAAGGACCGATTTATAACCTAGCAGAGAAAGAGCTATAAGTTCTCTGTAAATACTTAGTGAATACATAAAAGAAAGGCTGGATAAGAAGATTAACAAGTCCAGCAGGAGCCCTAATCTTATTTGTGCTAAAAAAGGGAGGCCAACTATGCCTCTGTGTGGATTATAAAGGCCTTAATAGGGTTACTAAGAAGGATAAGGCCTCTCTTCCCCTTATATCAGAATTGTTAGATAGGTTAAGAGGAGCAATAATCTGTATAAAGCTGGACTTAAAAGATGCTTACCATTGGATACGTATCTGCAAGGGTAATGAGTGGAAGACAGCTTTCTAATGCTAATATAGTCACTTTAAATATCTTGTTATGCCTTTTAGCTTAGTAAACACACCCGCTACCTTCTAAGAATATATTAATGCTATACTAGGAGAGCTAGTGGATATGATATGTATTGTCTATTTAGATGACATTCTAATTTATAGCAGTGACGCAGTAGTGCACGAGGGGCATGTTAAACTAGTTCTGTAAAGATTATGTATTATAAAGCTATATGTGAACCTTAATAAATGCGAATTCTTAATAATAAGGGTTAGCTTCCTTGGATTTATTATTATATTAAAGGGTATTAAAATAGAACCAGAACGCATTAAGGCAGTAGCAGAATGGCCGCTACCTAGCAGTGTGCTAGAGATATAAATCTTCCTTGGGTTTACAGGGTTTTACTGACGGTTTATTAGAGTATATAGTAAAATAGCCATTTTACTAATAGACCTTCTAAAGAGAGAGTTTAGAGGAACCTTTAAACTACCTTATAATATATAAGCTGCGTTTAAGATACTAAAATAAAAGTTTTTAAAAGCACTAGTCCTGGTTTATTTTAATCTAATAGTTCCCCTTTAAGTTAAAATAGATGCCTTAGCGTTTGCTATTAGCGTAGTATTAGTAATGTTAGTGCTAGGCAATTAGCACCTAGTTGCGTATATATTGCGGAAGTTGTTAGGTCCTGAACTTTACTATATAACACCTAATACTAAGCTACTAGCTATATAAGAAGCTTTTTACACATAGAGGCATTACCTAGCTTACTTATAGTATCTAATAAAAGTAATTACTAATTACTTAAACTATAAATACCTAGTAATAAAACTAAAGCTCTTTAGCAGACAGGTTATAGTGTTAGACAAACTTTATTTATATGATTTTATAATTAAGCATAGGCCAGGGAAGTTAAACCCGGCTAACAGATTATTATAAAGACTAGACTATTTCTTAAGAGTAGCTATGGCAGAGGTACGGTTGTTATACCTGCTAATATTTTTAGATAAGTTTATAGAGAAGGAGCAGATTAATAGCAGTGCTAATAAGGTAGTATATATAATAGTGTCCTAAGGCGTAAAGGACTTATTACAAAAGACATAGAGAGAAAGCAGCATAAGAGCTGTATATTTAAGTGGTATATTAATAGTAACCCTATTTAATAATATAGTATTTAAGAGTTCAGAGCAAGCTAGTGGCAAGAAGACCTTCTTAGCTATATATCTAAGTAGTATAAGAGCTGTATATTTAAGTAGTATATTAATAGTAACCCTATCTAATGATATGGTATTTAAGAGTTCAGAGCAAGCTAGTAGCAAGAAGACCTCCCTAGCTACATATTCAAGCAGCACAAGAGCTGTATATTTAAGTAGTACATTAATAGTAACCCATTTAATAATATAGTATTTAAGAGTTTAGAGCAAGCTAGTAGCAAGAAGACCTCCCTAGCTACATATT
>AFQZ01001003.1:0-19311 GCA_000222935.2 Aciculosporium take MAFF-241224
CTGTTAACCTGCCAGCCTTATTGCTTATTTATATGTCTAGTAGTATATAGCCTTTCTTTGCTATAGTAGTAATTCTCCTTATAATAGCTCTTTTAATTACTTTTCCTAGTATATTTAATAGTAATATTAGCCTTTACCCCCCTAGTCTGCCTAACTCCTTAGGGGTTTTCCTAGGTTTATATAGAACTACTACCTTTGCTTGCTAGAAGAAGGCTAGATAGTGTTCTAAACTATAGTATGTATTTATAAGGTATATTAAACATAATATTAGGGCTGCTCTGTATAGCTTAAGGAAACCTATTAGCAGCTTATCTAGCCCTAGGGCTTTTTAACTTACTATATTCTTTATAACTTCTCTGATTTCCTCCTCTATAAATATAAGAACTACCTAATTATTATTATAATATCTTATCTTTACCTTTATCTCTAAACCTAAAGCCCTAGCTATAAATAAAGGAAAAAACCTTCCTATAAATACCTTTGCCTTACCCTTATATATAACCTTTACTATTTCCTCCCTGCTATTATTCCCTAGCTAAGTTAGTAGTAGGACCTGTTATATCTTAGGAGGAAGTCTACTTTATAGCTAGGCTTAGTGCTTTAGGGTCTAGAGGCTCCCTTTTAACCTAGATAACTTACTAACTACTTCTTTTCTCTTTTAAGATAGTATAATTCTGTTTTTTTATTGCTTCTATTAAGGCTTGCTATGCTTTCTATATCTATTATTACTATTACTACTTATTAGCATATCTTGCCTTTACTATTATATCTTTTACCCTTTTATTTTACTAAGGCTATGGTTTGCTGTGCTCTTAAGGTTATTTAGGTGCTGCTATATTAGCTATCTCTGTAAGCTATTAGGTAAGCTATTATATATAGTTATTAATTCTTTACTAGTTATATAGCGGAAGCTTTAATCCCTCCTTTTTAAGTCTGTTTAAAGCCTTTATTATAATAAGGTTCTTATTTACTATCCTTTAACCCTAGATTAACCCTAGGCTATTGCTTAATTTCTTATTTATCCTAATGCTAATAAGTTAAGGCATATAGTTAGATCTGGCGATTTCTACTAGCCTAATAAATTTAATACTAATATTATAAGTAGTCTATATATGGCTAATAGTGCTATCCCTGCTGTTATATTCTTTTTTTATTACTTTCCTAAATAGTATAGCTAGGCTAAGTTACTACTTTATTATAAATTTTAATATTTTATTATGCCCTTAAGAGGTTTAGCTAAATCTATTTTATAAAGGGTCGTATTAGTTAAAGTCCCCTATAAATATACTCTAGCCCTTTACCTAGGTATTAGTAAAGTATTATAAAGGCATCTGCTACTCCCTTTTATAAGCTAGGGAATAGATATTATATACCTTTACTTTATATAGCTTAATACTATATTAATTCTTCTTTCTTTTTATAGTTTAAAGTCCTATCTTAACCCTTTAATATATATAAATTACTATTCTTCTGCTGTATATTACTAATATATAGTGTTTTTAAGATCGATTTAATAGTATACTATTATAACCTTCTAGTTCCTAAATAGCTATTACCTTAGGGCTAATACTATGCCCTAATACTAAATGTATTAAATTGCTTTTCTTTTATGTATTTTAGTATATAACCTTAATTATATACTTTATTATATACTTTAGAGCACCCTGGTTGGGCTAGCTCTGGTATTGTTTTATCCTGTAGTTAGTTATAAAAAGGCTAGTATTATGCCTTTCTCTGCCGGTCTTTATAGTCCTAATTATAGCTTATAGGTTTGTCTTATAGCTAGGCCCCTTAGGTATATACTTCTTTTTCTTAGCTGATTCTCTATTAGTTTCCTAGTCTTTTCTTTATAATACCCCTTACCTGTAGTAGCTATTATAACCTCTAACTAATAGCTATAGAAGAATAGCAGCCTGATAGTATAAGCCTCCCTAGCCTACTGCTATTTATTATTACTTACTAAACACAGCCGAGACCATACTAGATGTGCCCCTATATAATTTAGGTATTTCTTCTATACCTTACCTGTTAATATTAAGTAAGTCCTCTCTCCCTTAGGGTGTTTTTTAATAATATACCTACTATATCTTACTTTCTTTTTATAGTACCTAGTAATATATCTAATCTTATAGTAGTTATAATATTACTTTAGGTGGATTATCTTATTATATAGTTTAGTATTAAAAATCTCTGTTTAATATACTATTCCCCTATAGTATAGGCGGTTTACTGCCTTAGTACCCTTAATACTAACTACTAGTAGTGCCCTTATTACTATTCCCTTTAGCTTTTATACTATTATCTTTACTATATTTAGACTATTTTCCTTTTTAATATTCTTCCTTATATTCTTAGTTATAATATAGTTTATTAGTTATATTAGAAATCCCTTAATAATTATACTAAATATCTTTTTATTTACTTCTGCTTTAGGTCTAAAGGTAACTCTTACTTAGGCTGTGTTTTCCTTTTATTTCCTCCTTACTTTAGTAAATATAATAACTATATCTTTACTCTATAGTTAGTATGCTACTATTACCTCCTTTATACTAATAGTGCTATTTACTGCCTTTATAATCTCCTTTAGTAATTTATTTTTAATTATCTTACTAATAGTATTTCTTTTTATTATTACTTCCTAGTAGTAGCAGGCTAGTATTACTATGCCCTTTATTTAGGCTAAAGGGATTATTATATTCTGCCTTATAACTCTATAAGCTATAATAATTACTTAAGTTCCTTTAACTGCTGTTTTAGTCCTAGGAATAGCCTTTATTACCTCCTTAACTACCTTTTTAACTATAGTTTTTACCTTACTATTAATTACTTTTATAATTAAAGCTTATAGTCTTTTTATACTAGTTCTTATTTAAGCTATCTCTTTACCTATATTTATAGTAATTTATATAATAGATTTAATAAAAGCCTATACTTTTATTATTTTTACCTTTAAAATAACTTTTATTATTAATTTCTTTAGTAATTTTATTTTATTTTTTAATTTTTCTTATATTATTATTACTTTAGAATTCTCCCTTTAATACTATATTTCTTTCTAAATAGTGCCTTATTCTTTATTAGTTATAGATTTATATAAAAATTCTTTAATTATTATACCCCTTATACTGCTTACTTCCCTTATATAATATACTATTACTAGGGGGGGTAATTAATAATAAAGAATCTAATTCTGTGCTTTTTTTTTGTTTTAGGCATAATACCGCGTCGTATCCGCAGTGTCGGCGGTTTTTTTTCGCTATCTAGAATTAAAAGTCCCTTTAAATAGTTTATAAGATATAAAGCTTCTTAGGCTTTATAAATTTCTATTAGAAGTTTATTAATAACTTCTTAAACCTTATAAGCCCTTTAACTAACCTTACTAAGAAGGCTACTAGGTTTTACTAGTCCCTAGAATATAAAAAGGTATTTTAAGTGCTTAAAGCTACCTTTATTTTATTTTTAATTCTTATATAATAAGATTTTAACTTAAAGATATAAGTAAAGGCTAACTCCTTTAATAAAGCTATAAGCAGATGCCTTTCCTAATATAATTTAAAGGGAATATAAAGGCTAGTAGCATACTACTTAGCATAGCTAACGGCTATATAGTAGAATTATATAATTTATAATAAGGAACTCTTTAGTATTATTTTCTGCCTAAAGGCATAATTAGCTAAGCTAAAGAGCATAGCCTAGCTGTTTATAATCCTTATAAATTATAAGAATTTAGAGTATTTTATAGCCCCTTAGGAGATATTTAAAAGATAAATAAAATAGGCAGAAATATTATCCCTTTTTAACTATTACTTATACTATTACCTAGGTATATAAGTAGGTTATTTAAATACTCTATCCTAATAAAACTAAGATTAGAAAAAAGAAGGACAGCTAGTAAATTATATGTTTTATCTGATTTAGAGGACCTTAGAGATAGTTTAAGAGTTAGAAGCTAATACTATAAACCTAGTTAGAGTGTAAATAATAGACAAACTAAAAGAGGGTAATAATTAAAATAAGGATAACCTAAATAATTTAGAGATAATAATAGGTTTTAATCTAGGTAAACTAAAAGAGGGTAGTAACTAAAATAAGAATAACCTAAATAATTTAAAGATAACTGTTGGAATCGCTCGTATGGAGGATGGAAGGGGTACGCCGCATTAACTAGGAATTGTAGGTCACATACAGAATGCACGTACCCTAATTAGCTGGATTACAGGTTATGTAACCTAGGGCTATAACGTGGCTATAATACTATACCTCTGTATTATAGCTTACTTCTTTTCCCTCTTAGAATATATAATGAATTAAATTAGATTACCCTCCCCTTTCCCTTACTACTTTATTACAGCTGTATTAGATAGTAACCTGTGCATTACTAACACTGATTAGTAGTTGCTAATAACCACAGATTTACTAGGTTATATATAAAAGAGACTCGTCCGAACGCTTTTACTTACATAACTACAAGAAATTCTAACATTATGCTAACTAAAGGATTATTTCTTTAATTATCGACTGTTACTTGTCTATAATAATAAGAAGACTTAACTCTTGTAAATCTTCTCCCTTATTATTAACTGTTACTTATCTATAATTAAAACCAGATCTTTACCGTTATTCACAGAGAATTAACCAACGCTAACCGCTTTAATCAGTACTAAATACAAAGCTTAACTTAAGCCTAAAACATAAATACTAAGATGTTGTTAAGCTAAGGAAAAACAGATGATTTTAATAAATAAATCTAAAAAGATATCCATAGAAGAGAACTTCTAAAGAGCACTCTTCCTTAAAAACTTTACAAGCACTATCTAATTCTATCCTTAAATTAAACTAAGTTAGTTAATAATATTAATATTAATACAGCTACTAAACAATAAATTAATAACCGTATTGCATATATAATTAACTATTATATTCTTAACTAAGGAAAAGGACGCGATCTCCTTATTAACTTCTAGTAGGATTATAAAGATTAAACTAAGGATGCTTTTAATAGAAGTAATACTAACCTTAGGTATACCCTTTGTAATTACCTTAATGATAATAGCATTAAGATAGTCAGAGGATTAAGATCAAATACCTCTGAAGATCTTGTTAATATCTTAAATATTAACCCTTAACCAGAGAAATTAACTAGGAAAGATTTTCATTTAACTAAAGACCCTTATTTAGAACTATAAAACCTAACAAGAAAAATTTCTAGAAGTGATTAAAAAGCCCTTAATACTCTTAAGAGAATTTATTATAGGGAAGACCTAGCTTAAGATAACAAAGCTACAGGAATAACCTTAATTTCCTAAGGAGGGTAAGGCCACGGCCCCCTTAATACTCTTAAAAGACTTTGTTATAGGGAAGACCCAGCTTAAGATAATAAAACTACAGGAATATCCTTAATTTTCCAAGGAGGGCAAGGCCACGGCCTAAAAAGCCAAGAATAAGAAGACGCTAAACTTAATAAAATTTATAAGAATCCCCCAGCTTAATACAAAACTTATAAAAATTCCCTAGTTTATAACAAACCCTTAAGTTCCTAAGGAATATAAGGCCACAGCCTAAACAACTAAGGTTAAGAAGACGCCAAACTTAATAAAAACCATGAGAACCCCCTTAATAACCTAATAACTCTACTATAAAGAGGACGTAAAAGACCCTAGAAACACCCTTAAGCAGAGGCTTTTCTTACTAAGAATTAAAAGGCTGATTTTTAGCTTGTAATTGCCCTTTATATATAAGACCTATTGCGAGTCTATGTACAAGACCTATTGCGAGAGTTATTATAAGAGCCGCTGCTAGAGCCGCTAAAGTATAAAAAAGTTAAACACCCTTAAGCAGAGGCTTTTCTTACTAAGAAAGAAAAGGCCAACTTTTAGCTTATAATTAACCTCTATACAAAAGACCTATTATAAGAGTTGCCGTGAGAGCTACTGCTAGAGCCGCTAAAGAATAGAAAAGTCCTAATTCCTTACTAAATCTAATAACAAATTAAGCACCCAATAAAGAGCTTAAATTCGATAAATTCAAACGCGATTATAAGTACCTAATTTAGTAGGATTAAACGCGGGAATTACACTCTTTGGCCCCCCCCTACAACATTCTTTGCCCTCACAACCATTTAACCTAGACTAATAAAAGTTATTTATTTAAAGGATGTTTTTCGCTTTATTACTTATTTATTAATATTTAATTATTAAGGCATTTTATGCTTTTTTTTTAGAGCGATTCCTCTTCTTTAATAAAGAGAGAATTTATAAGTGTTAGAATCGCTTATATAGAGAATAAAAGGGGTATGCCGTATTAACCAGGAATTATAGGTTACATATAGAATACACGCACCCTAATTAGCTAGATTACAGGTTATGTAACCTGGGGCTATAACGTGGCTATAATACTATACCTCTATATTATAGCTTACTTCTTTTCCCTTTTAGAATATATAATAAATTAAATTAAATTACCCCCCCCCCCTTACTACTTTGTTACAGCTGCATTGGATAGTAACCTGCATATTACCAATAATAACAGTAGGCCTTAATTTAGAGGTTTTAAGTCCTCTCTTACTAGGCTTTAATTTATTTTAGGATAGGCAGCTTTAGAATCTATAGGACTAAGGGGTTGCTAAGAATGGTTTATACTAAATCTAACTAAAAGTAGTACTAGTAGTAAAGTAAAAGTTTTTTATATTTATAGAAACCTAGTTATAAATAGCAAACTATACTTTAAATATATAAGGAGTATTATAATTTTAGGAATAGCTTTAGGTACCTTATTATAAGCCTCTTACTACCTTGCTTATATAATAGGTTTATAACTTACTTATATTAAGCCACTTAGGGCAAAATATTACTTTTTAGGTGCTATATAGGGATTACTACTAGGATAGGATATTAAAGAATATAGTATAGTATATATAGAATTATTATTACTTTAGTAGGCATAAGAGCTAATAACTTTATTAGGGTCTATTAAAGCCTATACCAGCTATAGACTGTTACTAGTTATAAATCTTAGTGGATTTTATAATAAAACTTTTAGCATATAATAAGGTATTACTATGCTTTTTAATAATTATTATAAACTGTTTCTTAAAGTATATATAATTAGAGGTAATAATAAGTATAGCAGCTAAAGTGTGCATAAAACGGTTTAAATATTACTAGTGGCATTTCTATAGATTCCCTTATTAAATTATTTCTAACTATAATTTAAACTAGCTTAGTTATTTCTAGACTATACTTTATAAGCAAGTAGGTATTAAGTAACTATTATTTACATCTTATTATCCTTAAATAGATAGTAGTATAGAATAAGTAAACTAAGAAGTATAAGTAGTCTTATAAGTAGTTATTGCCTTCTTATAGTATAATTAAGCTAACTATTTACTAGCTTATTAAATAGCACTTAATAACTAGATCTTTATAATAACTAGTATAAGTATTATTATTCATGTACACTAGGTAGCTAGAGCCACTAACTAGTTCATCAACTAACTTCTTAATATAGGAAAAACCCTAAGATAGGGGAGAAAACCTATATTCTTCTATATAGCTCCTGCTAAGCCTTTAATATAAAGTCTTTATTGTTTTTAACCATTAGTATAAGATATCTGCCAGTTCCCCTAGAACTACAGATAATAACAGAAGTATGGTTATGCTTTATATAAAAGGTTAGTATATTAGTAAGAACCCCCTATAAGCACCTCCCCTCTTAATTTAGCTCTTCCTCCTTTATTCTATTATTTCCATTACCTCTAGTCCTTTTCTTAGCCTTAATATTATATATTTACTATACCTTGTAAAGCTCCTTTACTAACCTATACTACTAAAGTCGCTTAGTTAAGAGCACCTACTTTATAATATTTAGTGCTAGCTTTTTATTATTAAGCACTGCCTTAAGTTCCTATAGGTCTTTTATTATAGATACTGCTAGGATTGGCCTTAAATGGTTATATTCTAGGCATAATAGGATAAGGTAGTAGATATCCTCGTCTTCTCCCTAGTATTAACATATTAGTAATATTACCTTAGGTACTTATCTGTTATAAAGGAAGGCATTTAGCCCTATCTTTTCTGTTTAAAGCTATACTAAGGCTATAGATTTATGCTTTAGCAGGCTATTATAAAGCCTTGCTATCTTTTTTATACTCTTAAAGTTAGGTTTCTTATTTACTACTATTGCTTTTGCCTATCCTCTTCTTACTTAAGCCTTATGCCTCTATTATATCCACTATTTTTCCCACTCCCTTTCTAATTCCTATCTAGCTATAAGGCTGCTAGGGAGGGGGGGGGGGGGCATTAAGAAACGCCTTATAGTAATTGCATTAGCAGCCTCTTCCTTAGTATTATAGCTGTAATACTATTAAATTGCATGCCTGTTATATCTTTTTGCCTATACTACTATCCTTAAGTCTTTAGTAGAATTATTGCTTAATGTAATTAAGGTATAAATTTACTAGCAGCACTACTGCTTTTATTTCTAAGAGTGTTATTAGCATTGCCTTATATGCCCTTATAACCCGCCTTAAGCATTTATTTTATTCCCTTATAAATGCCTTTACTACCCTATGTGCTACCCCTTTTAACTTACTATAGGTGTAGTATATCCTAGCTTTATAGGCTATTATGCTTTTTATTACCTATATATAAAGGGATCTTACATACTTTAGTTAGCATCCCTATGTAGACATAGCCAGTACTATAAGTACTAACTTTTATTATAATAATTTAGTATTTACCTTCTTTATATAGGTTAACTAATAAAGCTTCTAGTAAATCTAAACCCCTAGAAATCACGCTAATTATATTAGCTATATTATTGTTCTTCTAAGTTAGATCATTATTATAATCGCCTGCCTCTTCCTTATAAAGTATATTAGCTTGCTTTTTCCTAGGTTAAACCTTAGCTTGTACTCCTTTAACTATTCCTTATATATTCTTTAGGCTCTTTTTAGTTATACTTTAGTCTCCTCTGCTGTTTTTTTATATACTATAATGTTTATATTATCTAAGAACCCTAATGTTAATGTTAATTCTACTACTGCTAGTCTTTAATATAGTGGTATAATATAAAGCAGGAAAAGGATAGAAGACGCTAGCAACCCTTGTGGAATCCCTGTAGTAACTTAGATTTCCTTAGTAATATGTCTGTTAAACGATAATTATGCTCTTCTTTTTAATATAAAGCCCTATGCCTATCTAGCTATTTACCCTAGTAGTCCTAACTCCTTAATAGTATAGATTAATTATTTATAGCTAATAGTATTAAACGCCTTAGTAATATCTAGCTATAGTAATAATACTATTCCTTAGTAATGCTATACTATTCTTATAACCTCTTTTAGTATGCTTAGTGCTATTTCTGTTAACCTGCTAGCCCTGTTGCCTATTTATATGTCTAGTAGTATATAGCCCTCCTTTATTATAGTAGTAATCCTCCTTATAATAGCTCTCTTAATTACTTTTCCTATTGTGTTTAATAGTAATATTAGCCTTTACCCCCCTGGTCTGCCTAACTCCTTAGGGGTTTTTCTAGGTTTATATAGGACTACTACCTTTGCTTACTAGAAGGAGGCCGGATGGTGTCCTAAACTATAGTATATATTTATAAGGCGTATTAAATATAATATTAGGGCTGCTCTGTATAGCTTAAGGAAACCTATTAGCAGCTTGTCTAGCCCTAGGGCTTTTTAACTTGCTATATTCTTTATAACTTCTTTAATTTCCTCCTTTATAAACACAGAAACTACTTAATTATTACTATAGTATCTTATCTCTACCTTTATCTCTAGACCTAAAGCCCTAGCTATAGATAAAGAAAAGAACCTCTTTATAAATACCTTTGCCTTACCCTTATATATAACCTTTACTATCTCCTCCCTACTGTTATCTCTTAGCTAAGTTAGTGGTAGGACCTGTTATATCTTAGGGGGAAGTCTACTCTATAGCTAGGCCTAGTGCTCTAGGGTCTAAAGGCTTCCTTTAGACTTAAATAACTTACTAACTACCTATTGCTAACTGCTTCTCTTCTCCTCTAAGATAATATAATCCTAATTTTTAGTAGCTTCTGTTAAGGCCTGCTATAATTCCTATGTTTGTTATTACTGCTACTGCCTATTAGTATATCTTGTCTTTACTATTATATCCTTTACCCTTTTATTCTACTAAGGCTGTGGTTTACTATGCCCTTAAGGTTGTTTAGGTGCTACTATATTAGCTATCTCTATAAGCTATTAGGTAAGCTATTATGCATAGTTATTAATTTCCTGCTAGTTATATAGTAAGAGCTCTAACCCCTCCTTTCTAAGCCTGTTTAAAGCCTTTATAATAATAAGGTTTTTATTTGCTATTTTCTAACCCTAGACTAACCCTAGGCTGTTGCTTAATTCCTTGCTTATTCTAATGCTAATAAGCTAAGGCATATGGTTAGATCTAGCAATTTCTACTAGCCTAATAAATTTAATACTAACGTTGTAAGTAGTCTATGTATGGTTAATAGTACTATTCTTACTACTATGTTCTCTCCTTATTACTTCCTTAAACAGTATAGCTAGGCTGAGTTACTACCTTATTATAAATTCTAATATCTTATTATGCCCTTAAGAGGTTTAGCTAAATCTGTCCTATAAGGGGTAGTATTAGTTAAAGCCCCCTATAAATATACTCTGGCCCTTTGCCTAGGTATTAGTAAAGTATTATAAAGGCATTTACTACTCCCTTTTATAAGCTAGGGAATAAATATTATATACCTTTACTTTATATAGCTTAATATTATACTAATCCTCCCCCCTCCCTATAGTCTAAAGTCCTATCTTAACCTTTTTATATATATAAATTGCTATTCTTCTGCTGTATATTACTAATATATAGTGCTACTAAGATAGATTTAGTAGTATACTATTATAACCTCCTGGTTCCTAGATAGCTATTACCTTAGGGCTAATGGTATGCCCTAATACTAAATGTATTAAATTGCTTTTCTTCTGTGTATTCTAGTATATAACCTTAATTATATACTCTATTGTGTGCTTTAGAGCACCCTGGTTGGGCTGGCTCTGGTATTGTTTTGCCCTTTAGTTAGTTATAAAAAGGCTAGTATTATGCTTTTCTCTGCCGGTCTCTGTTGTCCTAATTATAGCTTATAGGTTTATCTTGTAAAAAGGCCCCTTAGTTATATGCTCCTTCCTTTTAGCTACCTCTTTATTAGTCCCCTAGTCTTTTCTTTATAATAACCCTTGCCTATAGTAGCTATTACAACCTTTAACTAATAGCTACAGAAGAATAGCGGCCTTATAGCATAAGCCTTCCTAGCCTACTGCTATTTATTATTGCTTACTAAGCATAGCTAAGACTATGCTGGATATGCCCCTGTATAATTTAGGCATCTTTCCTATACCTTGCGTATTAATATTAGGTAAGTCCTTTCTCCCTTAGAGTGTTTTTTAGCAGTATACCTACTACATCTTGCTTTCTCCTTATAGTGCCTAGTAATATACTTAATCTTATAGTAGTTATAATATTGCTTTAGGTAGATTATCTTGTTATATAGCTTAGCATTAAAAATCTCTACTTAGTATACTATTCCCCCATAGTATAGGTGGTTTACTGCCTTAGTGCCCTTAACACTAACCACTAGTAGTGCCCTTATTACTATTCCCTTTAGCTTCTGTATTATTATCTTTACTGTATTTAAACCATTCTCTTTTTTAATATTTTTCATTATATCCTTAGTCATAATATGGTTTATTAATTATATTAGGAATCCCTTAATAATTATACTAAATATCTTCCTGTTTACTTCTGCCTTAGGTCTAAAGGCAACTCTTACCTAGGCTGTGTTTTCCTTCTATTTCATTCTTACTTTAGTAAACATAATAACTATATCTCTGCTTTATAGTTAGCATGCTACTATTACTTCCTTTATACTAATAGTGCTGTTTACTGTCTTATAATATCCCCTAGTAATTTATTCTTAACTGCCTTATTAATAGTGTTTTCCTTTACTATTACTTCCTAGTAATAGCAGGCTAGTATTGCTATACCCTTTATTTAGGCTAAAGGGATTATTATATTCTACCCTATAGCTCTATAAGCTATAATAATTACCTAAGTCCCCTTAACCGCTGATTTAGTCCTAGGAATAGCCTTTATTACCTCTTTAACCACCTTCTTAACTATAGTTTCTACCTTACTATTAACTGCTTTTATAATTAAAGCTTATAGGCCTCCTATACTAGTTCTTATTTAGGCTATCTCCTTTCCTATATTTATAGTAATTTATATAATAGTTCTAATAAAAGCTTATACTTTTATTATTTTTACCTCTAAAATAACTTTTATTATTAATTCCTTTAGTAATTTTATTTTATTCTTTAGTTTTTCTTATATTACTATTACTCTAAAATTCTCTTCTTAATGCTATATTTCTTCTTAGGTAGTACCTTATTTTTTATTAGTTATAGATTTATATAAAAATTTATTAATTATTATGCCCCTTATACTGCTTACTTCCCTTATATAATATACTATTACTAGGGAGGGTAATTAATAATAAGAAATCTAATTTCATGCTTCTTTTCCGTTTTAGGCGTAATACCGCATTGTATCCGCAGTGTTTCGAGTATTTTTAATGGGAATTAACTAGTATAAGTATAAACCAGGTACTAAAGAGCTTTAATATTAAATTAGTTTAGTATATACTAAATAAGACTAAAAGCTTAATCTTACCTAAGGGAAAGGCTATATTATTCCTAAAATATATCTAGAAGGTAATAGTAATAATACAAGCTATAATTAATTTTATATAATAATATTAGTAGGATATAGCAAACGTTTCCTAGTATCCAGTAGAATATTACTAAATAGGGGATTTTATATAGTTAAATCTTTATTATATAAAGATAAACTATTTTAGCTAAAAACTTAACTAAGTAAAAGCAAAATATAAGATCTTAAAAATACTAATTCTACTTACTATTTATTTAAATATCCTATAGGGAATATACCTAGTTTTTTATATAAACCTTATTAAGAGGGCAGCTACTAATCTGCTTTTATTATAATACTTAGCTAATTTTAGACCAGGCCTAATACTCCTGCTTTATAAGAATAATCTAGATTTAACGGAATATAAGATTAAGGAAATATTAGTAGTAAGAAATGCCTAGGGTTAGAGTAACTAATAGGATGTATTAGTAAAGTAGGCAGGATATATCTAGCTAATATAAGAATCTTTAAAAAGTTTTTTAAATATAGTGGCACTAAAGCATTATAAGGTATAATAAGGCAACGTATACTATAATAATAGGCCTGTATAAGGGGCAACTTAATTGCTAACTATAACGCCTTAAACGGTAAGAAAGGGGCTATATAATGGATTTAAGCTTAAAGCTTAGATCTATATAGCTAGAGAGTAAATGGCTTTATATAAGCAATATACAAGCGGCTTATGCCCTAGTTATATATATAACTATAAAGGCAGGGTTACTAGAAGTAAATAAATCTTCTCCTTCTCTTTCTCTTTATAAATAATATTCTTATTTCAGTCACTAGCTCTACAGTAGCATTCTAGCGAGACCATAACACTAGTACTACTTTTAGTTAAATTTAGTATAAACTATTCTTAGTAACCCCTTAGTTCTATAGATCCTAAAGCTATTTATCCTAAAATAAGTTAAAGCTTAGTAAAAAAGGACTTAAAACCTTTAAACTAAAACCTATTATTATATTTAAATTATCTAGGTTATTCCTATTTTAGTTATTACTTTCTTTTAGTTTGCCTAGACTAAAACCTACTATTATCTCTAAATTATTTAGGTTATTCTTATTCTAGTTATTACCCTCCTTTAGTTTACTTATTATTTATACCCTAACTAGGTTTATAGTATTAGCTTTTAACTCTTAGACTATTTTTAATATCCTTTAAATTAAGTAAAATATATAACCTACTAGCTAACCTTCTTTTTTCTAATCTTAGTTTTATTAGGACAGAGTATTTAGCTAACCTACTTATATACCTAGGTAATAGTATAAGTAATAGTTAAAAAGGGATAATATTTCTGCCTATTTAGCTTATCTTTTAAATATCTTCTAAAGGGCTATAAAATACTCTAAATTCTTATAATTTATAAGGATTATAAATAGCTAGGCTATACTCCTTAGCTTAGCTAACTATACCTTTAGGTAGGAAATAATACTAAAGAGCTCCTTATTATAAATTATATAATTCCGCTATATAGCTATTAGCTATATTAAGTAATATGCTACTAGCCTTTATACTCCCTTTAAATTATATTAAAAGAGGTATTTACCTATAGCCTTATTAAAAGAGTTAGTCTTTACTTATATTTTTAAGTTAAAATCCTATTATATAAGGATTAAAAATGAAATAAAAGTAGCTTTAAGCACCTAAAATGCCTTTTTATATTCTAGGGACTAGTAAAACCTAATAGCCTTTTTAGTAAGGTTAGTTAAAGGGCCTATAAGGTTTAAGAAGTTATTAATAAACTCTTAATAAAAGTTTATAAAGCTTAAAAAGCTTTATATTTTATAAACTATTTAAAGAGACTTTTAATTTTAAATAGCTATAATCTTTTTTAGGTTAAGGTAAATAGCTTTTCTAGCTTTTATAATAAATCCTAGGTACTTTACCTTTATAACTATAAATATATACTTATTAATATTTAAGTATAGCTTAGTATATTCTAATTATTATAAGACCTCTTATACTTTTATTATATAGTCTTTTTTAAAGCCTTTAGTATAAATAAGAATATTATTTAAATAAGCTATTATAAAGTCTTTTAATATATTCCTTAAGGTATTATTAATATATTATTAAAAAGTAGTAAGTACCCCTATTAAACTAAAAAAGCAAACTAGCTACTTAAAGAGTCTAAATTATATTTAAAATACTATAAACTACTTATTTTCTTTAGTAACTTATAGCTTATAAAAGGCTATATAAATATTAAGCTTAGTAAAGTATCTTACCCTAGCTAGAAAGTAAAGGGTTTTTTTAATTAAAAAAAGAAAATACTTATTTTAAGCTATAACTTTATTTAATACCTAATAGTTTATATAAAATTACTAACCCTCTTTTGCTTTCTTAATAAGTAAAACTAAAGCCCTAGCTAATAAAAAGCTAGCTTATATTTAACCTTTATTTATAAGATTTATAATTTACTTTTATATATTTAAGAGCTACTCCTAAGGTATATTATATAAAAAAGCCTAAGGAAGCTTAGGGTCTATACTATTAGGGTTTTTTTATAGTTAAATATAATAGTTTATCGTCCCTTTATATGATAGTAATATATTTACCTTTTTCTTATTAAATAGGTTTTTAAAATCCTAAAGCTTTTTTAGTAAGTAGTTTAAAAGCGTTCTAACTAGGTCTAGTTTAGGTATAAAAATATTAAGTATTAAGGTTATATTTTATAAGCTAGTAGCTAAAAACTATATATTTTTTTCTTTTCTTATTACTACTTATTATACTATTTTAGTATATATTAAACCTAATATTATAATTATTAAAATTATTAAAATTACTACCTTTTTAGTAAATATTACTTATATTTAAAGGTTTCCTAAAGAACAGACTATAAGTAACTTCTAGGCTATATAAATTATAATATTATATTACTTTAACTATAGGGTTCCTAAGATATATAACTAAGTAAGACCTAGGATTATATATATTAAGACTAAAAAACTCTATTTATTTATATTAATAGTAAAGTAAGTAACCTTAGATATTATAGTTAAGCCTTAATAGTAGCTATTTTAGCCTTGCTTTTTAATAAAAATAGCTATTTAGATTATTTAAGGTTAGGCTAATAAGAATATAAGAAACCTTATATTTTATATAAAAAATTTACTTATAGTAATATAGCTATTATACTTATTATTTACTTATATATTAGTAAAGGCTATTTTATTAAATAAAACTAGTAATAAGAAAGGATTAAAGTTTATTTTCTTTTTTATTTATTTATATGCCTTTTATAATAATTATAATAACTAACTATTATTTTCTTTTTTCTTACTAAGCCTTAAGCTGAAGGGCTGTCTTTTTTTAAGTTATTTTTAACTTTAAATCTAACCTAGGGTATAGTTATTATTAGAATCGCTTGTCTTGAGGATGGAAGGGATACACGATAGTAACCGGGAATTATAGGTTATACGCACGATACACGTGCCCTAATTGGCTGGATTACTATGTTATATAACCTAGGGCAGTACTATGGCCATAACACTACACTTCTGCATTATCCCCCTCTTTTCCCTTTAAATAATTATAACTATATAGAAATCAGACCTTTATTACCCCCCCCCCTACGTTATTACTGCAGCAATCGCACCCTGTGAAACCATTACTAATTAGTAGTTGTTATAACCACAGATTGGCTAGGAATTAACAGAAGAGATAAACTTCTAATATAATGCACTTATTTACTTAATTACATAAAATCTATTGTTTGTGCTACCTAAAAGTAACTTTTTTTATTATTATCGACTTTTGCTACTCATCTATAATTATTAAGAAAGTTTCTTTATGGAATTTACCCCTTATTATCAATTTACTACTAGTTTATAATTAAAGTATCTTCTTTACTATCTATCACAGAAAAAACACTAAAAATGGCTTTAACTTCCACTACTAGAGCTAATTAACCTATTTAAAACTCCCTTCTTGTAAAACTCTAAAAGTATTCTAACTACTTTATAGAGAAATAAGCCAAAGCTAATGAATAAATTAACCCTAAAAAAGCTATAACTTCCGAACTCTATAATAAATTTACCTACTATATTAACTAGTATAAATCTAGTAACTAGTAAGGTACTAGGTTTCTGTTCACATACTAAGAAGACTTTAAAGGATAAAATGCCGATATTTTTAAGAAGATTACCCCTAAGGTCTAATAAGTACTTTAAGATATTCTTTAAGATTAAGGAATTAATATACAAGAAGGATTATAAAGACTAATTAACTATATACTTACTAATTTAATTAGTATGGATAATTCTGTCTTCTTTTCTAATAAAAAGCTCCTAACAGAAAACAACACTATTAACACATTAATATTAATAATAACCTCACCTCCCTCTAACCCTCTTAACCCTCCTATTAAAGAAATAATAATAGAAACAATAATACCTTCTCCCCTAAGCCTTACAGTTACTTAGAGAGCTAAGATGCTTTGGAAAGCAATGAATAAAGCAAGACGCAGTCTTGTAAGGCACTAAGTTAATAATGCCCTTAACACTTAAAATGGCCCAATAACCCTGCTAACATATAATCTCCCCTTAAACTGTAATGTATAAGTTTATTATAAGAAAGGTAAATAAACTAGCCTATATAAGCTTTTTTTAATAAAAGGAGAGACTTATATTATTAAGATGCCTTATAGCCCTATAAAGTTTTAATTTATAGTTATTAAGCTATATATTACTTTACTAGAAGTAAAGCCTTCTTATAAGGATAATTAAGCTTAAAATAAGAAAGCTATGGAAATAGCTTTAACTTCCTAAGAAGGGCAAGGCCTATGCCTAAACAACCCAGACTAGGAAAACGCTAAGACTAATGAAATTATTTATGAGACTCCCCCTAATAACCCTATAAATCTAATATAAAGAGGCCGTAGAAGACCTTAGAAATACCCTCGACCAGAAGCTTTCCTTATAGGGAAAGAAAAGGCTGACTTTTAGCTTGTAGTTAATCTCTACTTAAAAGACCTGTCGCAAGGGTTACCGCAAGAGCCACTGCCAGAGCCACTAAAGAATAGGAAAGTCCTAATTCCCTACCAAATTCAACAACCAATTAAGCGCCTAATAAAGAGTTTAAATTTAATAAATTCAAACGCGATTATAAGTGCCTAATTTGGTAGGATTAAACGCAGGAATTATACTCTTTAGTTCCCATTACACTCTTTAGTCTTTAACAGCAATAATAACCTTACTGACGCAATAATAAAAGCTTCCCTAAATAGAAGCCTTAAGACCTTTATAACTAAGAATAAGGCCTGGATTTAAGTGGAAGGTTAGGTAAAGAGACCAGCATTAGGCGTTAAAGCTAAAGCTGCTTAAGCACACAATAAAGAGTTTAAATGTAATAAATCTAAACGCGATTAATTAAGGGACTTTAAGGATGCTCTAGACTAGGGAAAAGTCATTTATTTAGGTAATATTTCTTATGTATAGTGGCTCTAGCTACCTAGCGTACATGAATATATTTCTTATGTATTACAACGTTATTGATTTTTGCTTATTTGTTAATTTTTACGGATTTTTTACGTGTTTTAAAGCAATTTCTCTTTTTTAATAAAGAGAGAGTTTGTAAGTGTTAGAATTACTTGTCTTAAGGATAGAAGGGATACATAATAGTAACCAGGAATTATGGGTTATACACACAATATATATGCCCTAATTAGCTGGATTACTATGTTATATAACCTAGGGCAGTACTATAGCTATAACACTATACTTTTACATTGTCCCCCTCTTTTCCCTTTAGATAATTACAACTATATAGAAATTAGACCTTTGTTACCCCCCCCCCCCACCGTTATTGCTGCAGCAATCGCATCCTGTGAAACCATCAGTTATATTAACTATATATATATTAGTTTTTAGAAAATATATAAAGAGAAAGTAATATACCTTTAATTAATATTTAGTAACTTTATAGTATAAGTACTATTTATTATTATACTAAAATTATATCTTTTTTATTAAAACCTACTTAGTATATATTTTTTACTACTTAAAAGAGAATATAATATTTATACCTATTATTTTTATATTACTTTCTTTATTTTAAGATATAGCTAAAGGGGATCTAGTTATTATATAATATTAAGCCTTTAAGTATTCTTTTATCTTATAAGATTTAAAATTAAAAGTAATACTTTATAACCTCTTTACTACTTAAAAGTAATTTATATAAAAGATATTATATTTTATATAGTAGTTTTATATTTTTTTATTTAAAGCTATATATAGTTTAAATAGTTTAATAAATTTTATTTAATAATATTCTCTTATTAAGACTAGCTTTTACTTAAAGTAAATAAAAAAATTATTAAAGTTTTCTTTAGATTGTTATTTAATCTAATTTAGTTTAATAATAGTATGCTTTTCTTAATAAAAATCTAGAAATAAGATATTAAAATATACTAAGAACTCCTTTAAAGTATAATTAATAAATTTTCCTACTTTAAAAAAGAGTAAAACCTAAGCCTAAACCTAATTTAATAAGTATTAATAAATAAAACACTACTTATCTTAATTATTCCTATTGTGAGGTATAGCT
>AFQZ01001002.1:0-19319 GCA_000222935.2 Aciculosporium take MAFF-241224
GAGAGAGAGAGAGACTTGCTGACCACTTGTCCTGTTAATTCAGATTCCCGGCGTGTATAGCGGCATAACCACGATCCTGGTGTGGATCAGCAATACCCTCCCTCGTCCGCCTGCCAAACGTGCAGCAGCACTAGCCTTTATCAACGCCGTGTCAACTTGTACCTCAGTCTACGCGAGCTACCTGTACACGAGATCAGCAGCGCCTAATTACACGGTCGCTTGGATTCACAATTGTGTCTGGGGAGTGGTAGCAATCATTGCTGCATTTGTGCTGAAAAGAATGTTGTTGCGGCTGAACGAGAAACTGGATCGCGGCAAGAGCGTAAAAGGTGCTGTGAATGCGGCTCCAGGCGAGGCTGTGGAACATGGCTTTCGCTTCCTGGTGTGATCAGCTGTGGTGTGATGATTATTCGCAAACGAACACTCTTTTTTTTTCGCCAGCACTTGAGTAGTTGTGTTCAGATCAAAGTAGATTAAAATAGTAACTGGCGCCGCTTGCCGCCGTCGACATGTTGGAGACACGGTCACTGCGGTCACGTGCTCTCGTGTTGCGACAATTTGCTTGCCACGCCCCTCGATCAAGTCGACGCGTGTCATCTCACTGATGCTTGCCGCGGCAAAACGTAGACGTCATGGGTTGATTAAAATGGACGGCGAAAATGAGCGACAAATCATTGAGATTTCCGATGATGGCTGCACGACATCTGAAGATGGTCGTCCTACAAAAGAATCTGCCTTGGGTTCGAGAAAGCGAAAGGTTGGCGTGCATCATGTCGCGGACAAGGTTCACTGGACCGACGACTCTGACGACTTGCCTGTGAAGCCAAAGAAGAAAAGGGCAAAGCGAAAGTCAGCAGCCAGCGCAAAGGATAAAAAGGCAAATCCAAAGGGCACCGATGATGCCGGCCCGCCGAATGCGATCGATTTGGGAGACATTCCGGAGTACCTGCAGGAGAGACGCAGGACCTTTGATGCGAACAAGAAGCGCCTCCACGAGGCGGCTCTCATGCTTCCGCCCGACCATACTGGAATCGAGTTTGATGTGTCGCGCGGACTAGAAGCGTTAAAGGAACGACCCGTGTTTGACGTCAGCAGCGGCATCAAGCCCTCGAGGCCGTACAAGGATATCGAACTGCCTCGATCGGCAGGGTTGATCCCAGCATCCATTGCACAGTACTTGCGTGACTATCAAATCGCGGGAGTCAAGTTTCTCCACCGCAAGTTCGTCTACCAGGAGGGCGGCATCCTTGGTGACGACATGGGCCTCGGCAAGACGGTCCAGGTCGCCGCCTTTCTGACTGCTGCTTTTGGGAAGACGGGTGATGAGCGAGACGACAAGCGGATGAGAGAAGTGAGGTTCTGGCCCGGCCGGTGGTATCCGAGGGTCCTCATCATCTGTCCGGGCTCTCTGATCATGAACTGGAGAAACGAGCTGAACAGGTGGGGTTGGTGGCACATTGACATTTACCACGGCGCCAACAAGGACGACATTCTGGGCACCGCACGGGCGGGTCTGTTGGAGATCATGATCACGACATATGACACATACAAGAACAATCGTAGCGGGATCAACATGGTGGCGTGGGATGCCGTCATTGCCGACGAATGCCACAAGCTCAAGGATCCTTCCTCCGAGACGACCAAGGCGCTGGCAGAAGTAAACGCGCTCTGTCGCATCGGCCTGACGGGCACCGCGATTCAGAACAAATACGAAGAGCTGTGGACACTTCTCGACTGGACGAATCCCGGCCACGTTGGCACCAAGGCGGAATGGACGCAGACAATCAGCAAGCCGCTCGCCGTCGGGCAATCTCACGACGCTACGATGGCGCAGCTGAGCTTGGCGAGGCAAACGGCGCAGAAACTGGTCCGGAACCTTTTGCCGCGCTATTTCCTTCGACGGATGAAGACATTGATCGCGGACCAGCTGCCCAAGAAGACGGACAGGGTGGTCTTTTGCCCGCTGTCGGATCTGCAGCGAGACGCGTACAGGACGTTTCTCAAGAGCGAGCAGGTTCGGTTCCTTGTTGAGATTTCGAAAATATGCTGCCACGGGAAAAAACAGGGTTGGTGCTGTGGCAGACGACTCCCCGACGGAACGCCATGGACCGCAATCGTTTTCCCGAGCATGATTGTGCTGCAGAAGCTTGCCAACCACCTCGCGCTTCTGACGCCGTCCACAACAGACGTGGATGAAAAGCACGAGAAGGAGCTGCGAACACTGCAGATTTGCATGCCGGGCAAGTGGAAGCCCATGTATGAACAACGAGACCGGATTAGGAACCTGGTCAATGCCGAGTTTTGTGGCAAATGGAAAGTCTTGAAAAAACTAGTCCGGTTCTGGCACCAAAACGGCGACAAAGTGCTTGTGTTTTCGCACAGCGTCCGACTGCTCCGCATCCTGCAGCACCTCTTCACCAGCACGAGCTACAACGTGAGCTATCTCGACGGGTCCCTTGCATACGAGGAAAGGCAGCAAGTCGTCGACGCGTTCAACTCGGACGCCACGCAGTTTGTGTTTCTCATCTCGACCAAGGCCGGCGGCGTAGGACTCAACATCACGTCCGCCAACAAGGTGGTCATTGTGGACCCGCACTGGAACCCCTCGTACGATTTGCAGGCTCAGGATCGGGCCTACCGCATTGGGCAAACCCGAGACGTCGAGGTGTTTCGACTCATATCCCTGGGGACGGTGGAGGAAATCGTGTACGCGCGACAAGTCTACAAGCAGCAGCAGGCAAACATTGGGTACACGGCCTCGTCCGAACGCCGCTACTTCAAGGGTGTTCAGCAAGACGAGGAGAGAAGGGGTGAAATCTTCGGCCTGTCCAACATCTTTGCCTACCACGGCGATGGCAACTTTGGGCTGCTGCGGGATATCGTCAACAAGACGAACATTGCGGAGGCCAAGGCGGGCGTCCACCTGGCGGATGTGGACCTCGAGCAGGCCATCAAGGACGAGGAGCTGCCCTCTGGCGTGGGGGCCAAAAACGAAGAGGCGGCCATGAGCCGGCTGGCCAGCATATTGACGCGCGAAGACCAGCAGCAGCTGCGGAGCGGCGGCGCGGACGCCCCCAAGAGCGATGCCATTCAAGCTATATTGACGTCCGTGGGGGTCGAGTACACGCACGACAACGCCGAGGTCATTGGCACGTCCAAGATTGAGGAACAGCTCTCGCGGCGGGCGGCAAACAGGCGCTACGACAACGGGGATGTGGAAGGGCAGAGCGCCCTCTTTGCGGACGGCAGCCGACGCGGCGGGGGTACCGTGCTGCACAGCACGTATAGGCCGCCGCAGGACGTCTGCCTGCGTCAATTCTGTTCCATGGCGCGCGAATTCGGCTTCGCCAACGCGACCGAGCTCGCGCTCGTGGTGGAGAGCCTGTCGCGCGAGGGGAGGCGCAACTGTCTGGATGCGTTTTATCGGCGGCGGGAGAGGGCGGTGAGGAGGGCGGAGGCTGTCAGGGTGGGGGAAAGGGGTGGGAGGGCGGACGCGAATGAGAAGCGGGAGGAAGAGGGTGTCAAGGGTGAGCATGGTCCGTTTACGCCGGGGGTTGAGCAGAGGGAGGGAAAGGCTGTAAAGAGCGAGCATGGTCCGTTTACGCGGGGGTTTGAGCAGAGGGAGGGAAAGGGTGCAGAGGGTGAGGATGATTCATTCACGCTGGGGTTTGAGAAGAAGGAGGAAGAGGGCGTCGAGAGCGAGCATGGTCCGCTGTCGGTATCCGGCATGGGGGCGCGGGAAGGGGCTTTGGATTCGAAGAGGGGGGAGGTGAAGACGGAGAGGGGGGCGTTCAAAGAAGAGGGCGTCAAGAGCGAAGAAGCAGAAGGGGTCAAGAGGGCGATGAAGACGGGGGGTCTCAAACTCGAAGACCACCACGAGAGCAAAGACGCGGCCACTGGGCCTAAAACGGCCATCAAAAAGGACGACGGCGAGCCGGTCCGCGCGCATGACGTCCGCTTACCGGTGTGGGATGCAAAGATTTTGGCCGGGAGGGGTGTGTCAAAGAGAGACTCGATGTTTGTATCGGATGAGGATGAGGATGATGATGATGATGAGCTGTAGGTGTTTCGGGAAGGGTCCTTTGTTTATCCCTCCTCTCTCTCTCTCCTTCTTTCCCTCTCTCTCCTTTACAAGACAGCCGCCCAGAGTACCCCCCCGTCTTTGCCATAAATGTTGGCCCAGAGCACCCCCGTCTTTGCCATAAATGTTGGCCCAGAGCACCCAGTTTCTTGGCAATACAAATCCGATCAGCGTACCCAGTTAGTTTCTCCGCGAGAAAAGAAAAAATCGCCCAGGGCACCCCAATTCTTTGCGACGAAGAAACCAATTTGATTCGCGCCGTACGGCTCCAGGCAAATCTTTGCCTGGCAGAGCGAAAATATCGTGCGTGATGCACATCTAGATATCTTGCCATTATGGGACTTGATAGGTAATGAGGGGGCGGGCAAGGGGCGTGTAGCTTCGTCCACGTAAACGAGTGCATTCCGGGCGGCGGCAGCAGCTTTGTTGGTATTCCTAACCGGCGGGGCAGCCTCATCCAACTCGGTAGTAGGCGGCGCCCGGTGGCCCCCCGGAGGGATATTCAGGAACGCAGGTTTCCTTGATGCAGCGTTTTACGCAGAGCAGGGGGGGTCCGCCGAAGGCGGGAGCTCGCCGCAGGCGGCCCCCGGCAGGGCCCCCGGAGGGATACCTGGGAAGGGAGGATTTTGAAGCACAAGGAAATGAGTGCGGGTTGGCAATTTTTACGAATCCTAAAGGACTCACGGAGATTTGGGCTATTTTTTCGCGAACCAAAGGAGTCGTGTCGAGTAGGCAGAAGACATCTCTTCCATCCCCCGCCCCGGGTGAATCCAAGGCCCATGGCAACAGCATACTGTGCACAAAAACACCCAGAAACCACAAAGAAGCCGACAATAAAAACCCGTTCCTGCAGACAAAACGCCCATGAATGCAATTTTTTCCCCCAAATTCCACCAGCCCCTACAATATCTCAAAATCATCCAACTGATCCCGGTACTTCATAATACTCTTCTTGATCCGACTCCCAACCGACCACGTGACAAAGTCCTCGGTCGACCGCGTAACGAGGTAGGCCGGGTCCGTCACCGTCTCGACCCCCACGCGCACATGCCCCTGCTCAATCATCTTGGTCGCGGCCTGCACCGTCTCGGCCATGCGCAACCTCGTCATGACGACGGGGAGGCGCCTGCGCGCAAAGGCGCTGACGGTCGCGCCCTTTTCGACGGACGAGAGCTTGGACGTGGTGGGGAGGATGCCCATGTCGTGGAGCTTGTTGAGGAGGAGGTCTTCGTGTTTGCGGCGGGTGGCGTTGTCGGGGGGGAGGAGGGAGAGGCGGTGGGCGAGTTGGCGGAGGGACTGGGTGGTTTTGTTAGCTTCTTTTCTCCTTTTTGCTTTGTCTCTTTTCTCTTCTTTTTTTTTCTTTTGTCTCTTTTCTCTTCTTTTTTCTGTCTCTCTTCGTTTCTCTTTATGTGTGTGATTTATGAACTGCTTGCGCAGAAAAGAGGGCGGGCATGATTTTCGGCGGCCGTCGAGAGTCATGATTCGGCCGGTGGAGGAAGTTGGGAGGCAGATAAGGAGAGGAGCAGGGACATACCCCGCAGATACGGTTGTACTTGTGGTAATCCTCTGGCTTCTGAATCATGTACCGCCGCACGACGGCCTTGTCGCGATGGTCATTGTCGGATTTGTAGCTGATGAAGTCGGTTTTGCGCAGGAGCTTTTGCTCGTGAAACTTGAGCTTGCGCACCATGGTGGCGATGCGGTGGGGATGGGGGGGGTTGTTCGGCGGGAAGCTGTAGGGCTTTGGGAAAGAACGATCAGGCCGGACGAATTGTTTCTTTCTTCTTCTTCTTCTTCTTCTTCTTCTTCTTCTTCTCGCGCGTTACGTCCACTGCCTTGTCGTCGAGTTGATTCTTGTCCGACAGTGGATGCAAGATTCGACATGAAGAAAACCGGCGCCAAAAAGTCTGGTCAAGATGAAAGTGGGGCCAGCGAGACGAGCATGCATGGCAGAAAATCAACCACCACCAGGGACCCTTCTCCGCCTTCCACCCACCATCTTCACGCCTCAACTCACCAAGCGAGAAAAAGAAGGCGCGGCTCACCACCACCATGCCCCCACGGCCACCACTACCGGTCTTCCCCCCCGGCATCATCCTCCGCACACCACCCGGCGCGGGACCATCACCATCGCCGCTCCTCGTCCGCACCCTCTCCTCCACGACCCCCCCCGCGGCACCACCCCCCCGCGAGCCCCCCTCCGCCTCCTCCAACAGCAACCTCCTCTCCTCCTCCGCCTACCGCCCCCCCTCCTCCTCCTCCAACAGCAACCTCCTCTCCTCCTCCGCCTACCGTCCCCCCTCCTCCTCCAACAGCAACCTCCTCTCGATGCACGGCAACGGCAACGGCCACGGCCACGGCAGCCAAAAGCGCAATGCCGCCGCCCCGCAACCGCACCGCCGCCCCGGCGAAGCCGCCGCCACCATGCTCAACCGCATCACGGCCCTCCAGCAGCGCAGCAGGCTCGAGACGGTCGAGAGGCTGCGCAACGCCAAGGACTCGGGCGACTACCTCCGGCAGATGCCCAGGCGGTGGGCCATCGGCGACGTCTACTCCCCGCACGACCTGAGTCCCGTGGAGATGCAGAAGTGGAGGAAGAGGTCGTTGCGGAAGAACGACGTTGTGGATGCGTTGGGGTTGCGGCCCTTGGATATGTACAAGGTTAGTGAGTCACGGGGTGACAAACAAACGCCAACCACCGCGGTAGTCGTTTTTTTGCGTCGAGAGGGGGGAAAGGGGGCGGGCAGAGGATTGTGGGGTTTTGCTAACGTCTGGGGGTTTTTTTTTTTTTTCCGCGCCGTCTGCTAGAACTTCTCCCTCGTCCAAGAGTTCACCACCTCGTCCGGCCAAATCATTCACTCGGCGGGCACGAGCCTGCGACCCGTCAACCAGCGCAAGATTGCAAAGATGATTCGGAGGGTGCAGGGCATGGGCATCTACCCCACTGTCCATGATCACCCGGAAATGATTCGGAACGATTTCTTTCCTCCTGAGAAGAAGGGCGATGGGTATTGACGTGGTCAAAGATGGGTAGATGACGAGGGGCGTGTCTGGGAGGAAAAAAAGAGGACATTGTTCTGCCCCCTCTGTCGCCATGTAGTTCATCGCCCACGTGTACAATACAACAGCCTAAAGCTTCATTTTGTGTTCCCCTGCTATACAGCGTAACGGTCTCTCAGATCAAGGCATCATGTCCCGCCCTGTCCTTATACATGCACAGCATCACGCCTTGATAACCCTCTTGATCTTAATCTGACACAGCCCATACTCGTCCACCCGCCTGCCCACCTTGTCGAGCTCCGCCCACACACCTCGGTACCTCTTCTGCGCCCACTCCCGATAATTGGCTTGTAGTTCCTGTCCGGGGAGCGCGTTGTGCGCAATGGCCAATCTGGAGGGAAACGCGTTAGCAATTGCCTTGCAGTCTTGCTATTTTCACCACGAATGGCAGACGCCAAACCAACCACAGTACGTGTGAAAAGAAGAAGAGAAGAAGAGAAAAAGACTCACGTCATACAACTCGGCTCCAACCCCACACAAGACCCCATATTCATAACCAACCCCCTAACCTCCTTCTCATTCCCGCTCCCGGCAATGGCCCCCACATAACCATCATACACCCCCGGCGGCACCTCGAGATCCATCTTCTCGATGCGGTCCCAAATCTCCCTCGCCCGCTTACCCCCCCCCGGTTTCGTCTCGAGCGCCCAAAAGACCGCCTCGAGACTGGCATACGACGGCCCCTCGGGCGACCGCTCAATCTCGTCCCAGACGTCGAGCGCCGTGCCGGGCTTCCCACACCCCGTATACGCCAGCATAAGCCCGTTATACAGCCGCGTGGTGGGCTGCACCGTCGTGTCCATCTTGAGCATGTTGTGGATCATGACCAGCCCCTCGAGGTCCGGGTTCTGCGCCACCCCCTCGAGGTACAGCACGTACGTCTCCACGGTAGGGTGGAAGCTCTTGTTGCGGTGCTGCCGCATGTGGCCAACGACGTGGGCCGCCATGTCGGGGCGTTTGCGGTCGAAAAACGCCCGCATGAGCTTCGTCCGCCGCTCGGGGCTCGTGTCCTGGAAGTACTGCTGCAGGATCTGGTAGGCGCCCCATGCGCGGGAGGTGCTCGTTCCGCTTGCGTCGAGGCAGTAGTCGATGAAGGCGTCTTGCACCACCTCGCGCTGGTGTTCGCTGTAGTGGAAGGAGTGGCTCGACAGCATGTCCATGACGTCAAAGTTTTGGTCGTTTTCTAGAAACTTGATGCTGAGGGCGGCAATGGTCTCCGGCTCGAGGAGGATTTGCTCCTCCTCGACGGCCTCGAGGAGCTCCAGTATTAGTTTGAAGTCGGGGGGGACCTGCTCGGAGAGCAACGTCAGGAATTTGTTCGACGACCGCCGAAATTCGTCAGAGACGTCAGGGTTTGCCCCGTTGTTCCAGGGCTCGTGGTGCCGGACCTGTTTGTAGGCCTCTATGGCGCCGGCGATGTCTCTCGCTTCAAGCCGCAGCTGGAGCAGGAGGAGATACGTCTCGCCGTCGGGCGAGATGCCCTTCTCGCGCCCCAGCGCAAGAATATCTCCGGCCAGCCGGCAGTCCTGCGTCTCGAGCGCCACCGTCAGCAGGCCGTTCATCGTGCGTATGGTTGGACTGACGGGCCCCTTGCCATCAACCATGTGCGACATGATGGCATCGACATCGCCCAGACTCTTGCCGAAAAGCAAAATGGACTGCAAAATCACGTTCCAGTGCCGCGGCCTTGCCTGCGACTGACCAAGTTCGATGAACAGAGGCGCTGCCCACTCCTGAAGACCGTTGCGCCGGGCAAATGATGCGACGGTCCGATAGACTCGCGCCTTGGGCCGACTCTGGTCAACTGGTTGTTGGCGGAGCCAACGTTGCGTCTCGGCCAGGCGATCCTTTTTGGCGAAATACTCCACCATGACAGATTGTATGGCCGCATTGTACGGAACACCATGTTCCATCGCGTACGTGACCAACGTCACAAGCTGCGATTCCTTATCTTCTCCGGCAAGTCCCCGGGCGACTGACTCGAGCAGACAGTCTTTTTCTGTCAAGCACGCAAAGTAGGCGGGCTTTTGCCATTCAGACTGCAGCATGTGCATTGCCTCTTCTGACGCCCCAAACTCGCACAATACCTTGACGAGATAGGCCCACGGCCGCTCAGCGTCCGTCTCTTTCACGGCGGGATTCTCCGATACCCAAGCAGCGTGCAACGCTCGTGCGAATTCGACATGATTCTCCGTCCTCTCCTGCGGCGTAATTTCGAGGAGAACCCTTCGTGCCGTTTGTAAATGGTCCAGCGTCAGCGGTCTAGATGCTCGTTGATGCGGCAGAGGAGCCAGCGTCATGTGCTCCATCAGTCGCCGACACTGAAGTGCCTGCGTGCTGTTCAGCGGTATCCTCCTCCGTAGCTTAAACTCCATCAAGGTCTGCCACGCGCGCGCCAACTCTCTCCTTCGGGGCGGTCTCAGGTTGTCGAGGACGCAGCTCCGCCAAATCATGATTTGCATCCATCCCGGCTCGTATACAGGCTGTCGGATCTCGCGCGGCGGCTTTTGGAACAGCGCATTGAGGAAGCTTCTTCGCTGAAAATTCCGTCGCACCGCCGCTCGTTCGATTGGCCGTCGACGGGCCGTACTCGTGTAGGAAAGGCATGCTGGCACAGACGTGGCCTGGTAGATGAGAAGCCGGCGACCATGGCGGGCCAGGTTCGCCCTCATGGTTGCTTCGAGTTTGTGCGAAGAGAAGAAGTGTAGCTTTCAACAGTGAATTGGCGTTCAGCCACCGTCATTCCACTCGTCGGATCATCGCCGGGGCTCGCCAAATCCCCTCGATGCAATTGCCGTCGTCGTCGTCGTCGTCGTCGTCGATTTGCTAATGGAGAGCAAGCCTGAAGCCATCTTCTTCACCTGCATCACCGAGTGTGGACCAAGAACTAATGTGGGTCTGCGTCCTCTGCCAGCCAGCACTGAGCAGCCACACAAGCAGGCAGTAAGGAAACCGGCCGCAAGTTTCGCCGCATTTTAGCTACCACGCCCCCCCCCCCCCCGTCTGGAGCTTCAACATTTCATGATGCATCCGTAGCTTGTTCAATTCCACGAACAAAACCTCACACCTCACACCCCACACCTCACCCATCCCCCCATCTTCCCCCTCCATGGCCGCCGCCGCCATCCCGCGCGCCATCAACAATGTCTCCCACAACCACCAAGGACCCCCCTACGCAAAAGCCTGATTCAAAAAAACCCACCACCAAATCGACCATCCTCCCCATCCCGCTCCTCAACAGTCCCCTCGCCCAGACAGTCAGCCTCCTCCGCCCGACCCTCCTCCTCGCCCTCCTCGCCGCCCGCTTCAGCGACCTAGTCGGCGATCCTGTGACGGCCCTCGAATATGCTCTGCCCGTGGTGGCCACCTTGCAAACCGCCTACGCCCTCATCTGCCTCCCCGTCGCCGGCTCCCAATCCATCAAGAAACTTCGACCTGGGGAGAACAAGAAACGGGCCGCGGGAGGGTACGCCGGCAATTCCATCTCCGTAAGAACATCTTTTGCTCCCCATTTTTGTTGCCGTCGCCCCCGGCAGACATGATATCTGCGCAAACAAAAAAAGAAAAGGGCCCTCCAATGCTAATCATGACGTCCGAAATCACCCCCAGACTGTCATTCTTGCGCTCCTCCTAACGGCAATGGTAACCCCCCTGGTACACGCCCTCTTCATACTCTTTGGTGCGCCTTTTCTCACGCACGTACCTCATACATTCCTCTGCGCCACGCACTTTTCTCTGCTGGCCGTGTTTCCCATCTTCTACACGCGGGGTAGTGATGGGCAGGCGTGGATTGCGGTGGCGGGTGCTTCGGCGCCGCTCGACGAAACATTCGGCGCGTTGGTTGGTGCCGTACTGGGTGCGTGGCTGGGCGCGGTCCCCATCCCGCTGGATTGGGACCGGGAGTGGCAGAAGTGGCCCGTCACCATCTTGGTTGGCTTGTATGCTGGGTCGATGCTGGGGAGCGTCTTGTCCGGGTGGTTGTTCTACGGGAAACGATTCGGAGGGGTTCGCGACGAGGAAGAGTAGATCGTCTCGAGTGGATTAACAATCTCGATGGCAGGAATTCTTCCACAACAAGTTGTCGCCTCGAATGATTTGCGACGACTTGAGTGTTTTGTCGGAAAGAGACGTGGCTCTTTCCAGTATCCCGTCCTAATGACTTGGCTGCAGGCACTGCCACCATGTCATTACACAACAGACACAACGGACGACTGGGAATACATGACGCGGAGTAAGCGATTGACTCCGCGCCTCAAACGGACAATGACCGAGGCACATTGGAGGGATGCGCCAAGCGCAAATGCACTTCCCGCAGTTGACAAAAGAAAATGGACAGTAGTGCAAGCGCGCGTGAGTGTGGTTGGAAGTTATTATCGAGTTAAATGGGTATCTAATTAAGGTCCCTGGAGGAATCCAATCCGAACAGTGGCCACTGACGACGATTGGGAAAAATATCCGTCCACCCGTGACTCTTCCCGGCGAACAAGTGAACAACAAGTAAACCAGCCGTTGGCCCATCAACCTCAACCTGACCATGAGTAATATGACATTCAATCAGTTGGCACATATCCGTTGCTGTAAGTGACCCGAGCGCCACACCCGGTTGCCAAGTCGACTTGGAATCGCCTCGTCTCGCGCGCCAAGCACCTAGCAACAGACGACCGACATCGTCGACAGACAAAGGGTATGATACCTCGGACGACTCAAGCTGACAAGAGAGCAGCTTCCCTAGCTGCTCGGTACTAAAATTTCAAAATGATATAGAGGGCGTGGATGATTCCAGGAATGTAACCTATCAGAAAATCGTGGTGTTAATCGGCAGTCACGATGCGAGAGTCCTGGTGTCTGCAGCGCCCCACCGTAAGAAGGTGGGTGGCGCGCATTGAAAACAATGGCCTGGGGGAGACAAGGCAAGCGTACCCAAGATTGTCAGCAGAATGTTGATGAGGAGGTGCGAGCCGCAGCCAGTCTCAAGAAAGACTCCGAGAGGAGGCAAAATGACGGCCAAGATGATCTTGCAAATGTCACTATCGAGTTTCGGTTTGTTAGCTCCCATTATTCATGGCCGGTCGCTGGCGTCAATCAGATTTCATTCTCTTGTAATGCGACGTAGTCAAATCGGCACTTTGCGACACTTGCCAGGTGCTGATTTGTTCACCACGGCCCAGGGCAACGACTTCAAACCACTAAGCAGCAGGCGAGTCGCTGCGCCCCGCTTCCTCTTCCCCAACAAGCACCAGCATCGTGGTCCATTCGGCGCACTCGGAGGTCTTACCTGGCTGTGAAAGGCATGATGTCGGTCGAGTATGCTTTGCGCAATGTGACGTGTTGAGTGGTAGGGGTTTGATACGGCTTTGACGAATTTTCGTGGACGACAAAATTACTTGGTATTGACCAGGCAGGGGAGCAAAGAGAAGGAAAAGTCGGCAAACGAGATGTGGTGGGGGGAGGAGCACCTCTCTTATTAAGGCGGGCTTTCGGGTCGTGCGGCCGAAAGGGTCGGATGGTGGGTGACCTGAGCTGACTGGTGGCAGGTGATGGCAGGCTTATCCCGTCTTGGCACAATGTGCGACATTCTGCGTCATTGACTCGCCCAGGATGAACCAAGCTGGTCCATTTCTGAGCCAGAGCTTCTTGTTTATGCGCGCGCGATCACAAGGAGCCTTTACGTTTTTCAAGTTGCTTCAATCTTGTCAGAAACCTTTGCTGCCAGTGCCGGGCGACTGTCCCCTCGCCGTTCGGTGGCTTGGAAAGACTCCTCTGACGAATGCACATCGCCAAACAGGAAACTGCGTCATCGCACCGCACTTGCGCTTGGTTCTTGCAACAGGCAAGAACAAGGCAGCGCAAATGACCCTACTGCGCCACAAATGAGTTGCAGGACTAGCCACATCACGGTGATGGTGACGGGCCAGTACGTAAACCTGTCCAGACGTAGGTGTACACTTGGCAGAACGCTGCGTTACCCCGTCGGTGCCGCGCGTCAGCTCGATAAATTCAACAAGCCGATTCACCTTGACTTCGAAAACAAACACGCATGGTAAACGGCCAGTGATAAGTCTACTGGGCAAAACGACTAGGGCATTCACCAGACGCAATTGTGACCCCACCAAGGGCAGAGATACACTACCAGTACCTACGGTTATCTACTTCTTAGGTACCTACTTAGGTACCTAACCTAAGGTACCAAGGCACATCTGTCCAGATGTACGTCACGTTAGGTACCTAAAGTACATTGAATTTAGGTACGTCCTCGTTGCTCCACTAGGTACGGTGGCTTGGCAAAAAAACAGCCTATCCCTGATACCAGGCACACCGCGCATCAACGGAGAAAACAAAACGGCCTGGATCGTCCTCAGATGGCCATCGTACATATGCGCCGAGAGAATATGACCAAGTCCTGGATGTATGCCGGCTGCCAAGAACTCTACCACCTGCATCGGCGATTCGCCGTGTCTCATAATACAGTACAACAGTCGAGGCGCGACACTCGACACAGAGAAGAGTCCAGTGGGACCAGCAAGCGGACGCCTTATTAGCAAGCAGGCGGTGAGTCGGACTCGACTAAAAGACCGAATCCCAAAATTTCAGCCTGATATTGCAATACATACACTAGGTCCGTGAATAGAGTGAAGATGCCGTGTACCATTGGGAGGGGCCTTCTTGCTTTATTCTATACACCGCGACGTGCACGATCCAAACGTCTGTGAAGTAAGCTCCATGCAAGTCTAAACAAGCCCGTATCTATCTGAGCCCGTCAACCTGCCGACGTCCCAGGACTGGGCAACTTTATCCAACAACAGCTAGACGAACATCAATCCAACAAAGCTAGACAAGCATCAATCCAACAACTAGTGTCACAACACAACCGCAAAATGCCGTCATGTCAAGTACTCGCTTCCTCCATGCTCGCATTACCAAATCTCCCGCAGGAGCTCGCCGTCACCATCCTCAACTAGCCCATCATCGTCCTCTTCCCAGTCGATATCGGCAGTCATCTCCTCTGCGCGACGCTGAACCTCTGCCAATCCAGACAGTTCAGCAACGTAGTCCTTCTCCTGCAGCGCCTTCTTGACAAAGTCCCAGCCATTCTCTCGATAAGCATCCAGGACTTTGGGACTGCAGGCGCTGCAGGAATCGTACGCTTGTCCGCGGATAACAATGTTCTGAAATGTGGACACATAGCCACGGATTTGGTGGGGAACAAGACCCAATGGATGGTTGAGCGGTTCGCGATCAGGCGTGTTGCCCGGCGTGGGTTGCGGTGCTGGCGCATCTTTGCCGAGAGGATGCTGCAAAAGACTGGTGAGGAGTTCGACGAGGAGGGCGGATGCAATGGCTGCGACGCCGGGTCGGGTGACTGTGCACTGCTGGTCGAGCGTTTGATCTTTCATGGACTGTTGCAACATGTCAGCATTCGGGCGAGAGAACATGCATCCCGAGGTTTTGCTCATGCGATGATCATGGTGGGTGAGTGATAACATACATCAGCTGGCGCAACGACGTCGTTGCAAAAGTAACAGCCGAGCGGTGCTTGACCATCGTGCTTTATCTCGGAACCATGTCTCATGACAACATACGAGTCGAACCCCAACGCAGCGTTCATGACAATCTTGCCACGGGCCTTTCCGATGACGGTGGGTAGCCACCGCGATTCACGCGTGTCCATCAACAGAAAGACAGCATCGTGAGCTTCCATCAGCTTCTCCAGCTTGTCGAGATCGGCCCTGGTCCTCGACTCGTCCGTAAACGGATGCCCCAGCATGGGCACAGACAGAGAGTGTCCCTCGCTTTCCACACCAGGATAAATGCGCGTGAGCATGGCTGCCGCCGCCTCGGCTTTCGGTCGACCGCCATCGGCGCAGTCGCTAAACTCGAACAGAGGTTGGCGTACTGGATTCGAATATGAAACACGCCCGTAGTCCACAAAGGTAACCTTTCTCACGCCCCAGCCCAACAAATTTCTCGATACGTAGCCTCCTAGGGTGCCAGCACCCAGCAGGAGGCATTTTGTATTCTTGATCAAGTCCAAGTCCAAGTCTGGCGCGAGGCGCCACTTCATCAGCTTCAAGTTCAAATCCACGGACGAGTCCGCCAGTCGTGCTGGATCCATGTACTCGCCCAGGTTTGCAAGTTGAGCTTGCAGCTTGCCATTCCGTGACCGCTCCCAGCCCGTTACCTTGGGCATATCCACCAGCTCCATCTTGTCGACGAGGTCCATCTCGATGGGAAGCGCAACGCTCATAGCCTCGTGCCTCCGGGCCCAAGTGTCTCTGTAACAAAGAATCTTGATTTTTCGCATGCAAAATCGGTGCCGAACAAGGACCAATAGGTTTCTAAGCGGCCACCCCGGGCCCTCTGCGTACGTGGACGGGTCGACAAACGCCACATATCGGTCCTCCTCGGCCACGCCGTTGAAGAAGCCATCTTCGAACCGCCGCAGCGATGCCACCTCCCATCGAAACGGTAATTTGTTCGTCGTTTCGTGATCCTCACTCTCCAGCGCCTGACCCCGGACCTTTTTAACGAGGAAGAAGCCATGCTCCCGACCGTCCACGCTGTACCGCCACGTCCCAACTCTGTCGACAAGTGCTGTGCTTTCGTCTGCGGTGAAGTGTTCGCTAGGTCCTACTCGTTTCCATTGCGGGTCCGAGTGTAATGCTGGAAAGGCAAACCAGTATGTGAACTTGTACTTTTTCAGGTCGGCATACGAGAGTATGACGAAGGAGGACAAGAGAGAAGGTACAGAATAGATGGTCCCATCATTAATCGCATCCCATATCTATAGAGCGATGAGCAATAATGATGGTGATAATTAGGAGGAGGAGAAAAAAACAATGTTAAAAAAAAAAAAAAAAAAAAAAAAGAAGTCAACTGCATATAGAATAGAAAGCAAACAAAAAGGACAATTTGGAAACAAAAAGTACCTGTCTTCCGGCCGTCTTGATCATAGCCGCTTTATCCATGTTCTTGAAGTCTTCCAACGTATTGACATTCTTTATGATGCCTTCTCCGCGGGCAATCCCAAGGGCAGCTCTTTAAAACTATGAGTGTTACCAACAAAGACGCCCAGAGCAAGCTTTTTTCCTTGGAGACGTGATGCGCGAGAACTCACGTTTGGTTCGTCAGGGCATTTCCAAGAATTTGCATCTTGCAGCTATCCTCCGGTTCCTCCGCTCGTGGCTCATAGAGACCGAGGACATTCCTTGCCGAGTCATCCAGCTTGTCATAGTCCAGCTTGGACGCGAATAGCGCCGAGTAGAAGGGTAGCTCGATTTCCGAGGTGAATGTCGCAAACTGCAGCGGTACGGCCATGGCTGACAGCGGCGAGGCCTTGTGCCCCGTGAGAAGTTTGCGCGTCCAACAGAAATGAGCTCTGCGTCAGGTCTGCGCGTCAGGTCTGCGCGTCAGGTCGGCTCGGCACGGAACGGCTCGGAAGAGGGGTGGAGGGAATTTCTTTGTCTGGTATGGAATAGTCGCGACCGTTGGAGATGCTGAAAGAGGGCTATTGCGCATGTAGAGTCATCGATATGGATGTGAGCGGGTGCATCCAAAGTCCGAGGGGTAGGCAGCCTGTCAGACGACGAACAGGAAGTCCAAATGTCGTCACGACTCACGAGGCCAGTTAGTGCCAGGCTGATGTTATCAACGCTGCCTCGGAAAGGCTGCTGGGTTGCCCCGCCGCGGGGTTGGAACAGGGCTCGCTCAGACGAACATAGGCGGAAGCTTCAAGGCTCAGACGCCACTGCGCATTGGACAACAGAAGTACTGGTGTTTAAAAGTTTAGACTGGCGCCTAGGCGAAAGGTGCGACGCGAGAATGCCAAGGTTCTGTTTGTTTCTGAATGGAGCAGGCTACAGTCAGGTAGCAATCGAGAATCGAGGCAAGACCCTGTAAGAGGTAGGTACTTAAAGACAGGTACCTAGTACCTACCCGACATCACCGTGACAAGTCGCTAGCGATTCAACATTGGCCCTATTCCACTCGGGCTGATTAGCAAGCGTCCAGTCGGTGCGAAGGCAGGGTTCGCCTTCTGTAGTGCATAATAAGACCCTCCTTGGCATGCAAGAACAACATCCGGTATGGTGTAGTGGCTAACATCGCTCGCTCTCACCGAGCAGCCCAGGGTTCGATTCCCTGTACCGGAGTCATTCCGTTTTTTTGACGGTAGTTTTTAGTATTCTATCAAGTTTTTTATTTCGCCACGACTTTTCAGACGTTTTTCCCCAAGCTTCGGCTTCGGCTTCTATCACGAGATATGTCTGTCCCAGAAGTATGGTGTCCGGAGCACCTCTTTGACGATGTCTGAGGAATCATTCCAATGTCTCAGATGCCCGAAGAAGAGGCATGTGATCATGTGAAAGGAGTGTTTTTTTTTTTTTTCGGCGACGAAATTTCTCAGTGGGGTGATTCGAGCATTGCACTTCGTATTCATTCGTTCGGTGGGAAAGCAAACGAGTGATGCTCGCGCATCCCGGTTGATGAACCAGATTGAAAGACGACTGACAAGGAAAGGCCCTGCACTTGGTTGGGCAGACACGCGAACCCCACCGGACACGACCCAGCTTCAACCAACACACGCGCCAAATCCACGGTTTTCCCATCGACGTCTAAAACTTTGAAACATACATCCGAGGGGGAAATCGTACTAAAGCTTTCTTTCCGAGTGTTTTGGGGAAACGATGCTCATTGGGATTTGTGGAGGTGAGAATGTTCAAAGCCCTCCACCCAGTCGCTACCTTTGTCACTTGTGGTACCACATATTCTAATCCGTGCGCAATGATTGTGGGAGGGGGGGGGGGGAAAGGGCATCTGCTCTGGCAAAAAGACGGTTGCTCACTATCTCGTCGAGCACCATGGGTTCAAGCAGCTCTACCTGACGCCGCCTGACAAACCGGAGAATCACTTCTCGCATGACAATGACCAGCACGCTCCGCCGTCTGCGTCAGCAAGCGCCAGGTCGTCCTCCTGTTCGGGTCGGGAAGAGGAAGCATTCTCGGATCCTCTGAAGGCAGCGAGCGCACTCGCCCCCACGAGGAGTACTCGAAACGCTTCGGCAGCGGCGGCATCAGACACGTCCTTGGCATTCCGCCGACCGCAGGCGCAAAATGTCCAAAGCCACAGGTTTGCCTCTGCGGAAGCGCTCCTCGAGTTCGTCACGCTCCGGTGGCGAAGCCGCTTCGTGATAACAGACATCCCGACCGAGGCGGTGCTGGACGTCTTCCTGCGGCGTCCCTTCTTCCTCCTTCTGTCCACCGACGCGCCGCTCACGGTACGGTGGCGGCGCTTCCAGCAGCGGGCCCGGATGGCCAGGATAGCTACCGCCAGCACCAGCGGTAGGCGTGCCGACAATGATGGCGACGAAATGGCGCTCGAGGACTTTGTCGCGCGCAGCGACGCGCATCTGTACGACCCGCAGGGCGGCTTCCAACCGCTCATCTCGCGCGCCACCGTCAGGCTCCTCAACACGTCGTCGTCGCTCGCGCACCTGTATGCCACGCTGGGCAAGCTCGACATTCCGAACCCGGACCGGCTCCGCCCCGGCTGGGACACGTACTTTATGGCGCTGGCCTCGCTTGCCGCCCAGCGCTCCAACTGCATGAAGCGGCGCGTGGGTTGCGTGCTCGTCGGTCGCGAGCGCCGCGTCATCAGCACTGGATACAACGGCACGCCTCGCGGGATCCGCAACTGCGCAGACGGAGGCTGCCCCCGCTGCAACGCTGGCAATGGCTCGGGCGTCGGCCTCTCCACCTGCCTGTGCCTCCATGCCGAGGAGAATGCCCTCCTCGAGGCTGGCAGGGAGCGAATCAGGGAAGGGTCGGTGCTCTACTGCGACACGTGTCCGTGCTTGACCTGCAGCATTAAGATCTGCCAGGTGGGCATCGCCGAGGTGGTCTACAACCACGGCTATAGCATGGACAAGGAGGCGGCGGCTGTCTTTGCCCAGGCCGGCGTCAGTTTGCGGCAATTTATCCCGGTGAGTTGTCTCGTGCGTAAAAGGACCCCTTGTCATGCTAGTGGTGATTGGACAACTTCCTTTGGCTTTTTTTTTTCTTTCCTCTTTTTTTCTTTTCCTCTTTTCCTCTTTTTTTCTTTTCCTCTTTTCCTCTTTTCCTCTTTTTCTCTTTTTCTTCTTTTTTTTTTTTTTTTTTTTTTCGTTTTCCTTCTTCGTTCTTCC
>AFQZ01001001.1:0-19326 GCA_000222935.2 Aciculosporium take MAFF-241224
AATATATGTATTAAAGTCTATAGTCTTAATTATTAATTTACTATTAAAGTCTTTTATTAAGCCTTAAAACATTATTAGATTCTGGTTGTTAAACTTAGATAGTAATAGAAAGATTATAAGATACTTTAGGTTAATATATTAAAGTAATATATGCTCCTTAGGCTTATTATTTAATATATTTCGCTTAGTCGGTTAGGTTATTAACTTATAATAGCTTCTTTCCTTATACCTTTTGTTGTAAAAAAAAGGTATTATTATTAACTTTACTTAAAATGCAACTATTAAACATTAATAGTATTAAAATTATTAACTTCTCTTTTGGCTTTATAAGAAATTCAGCATTTTTTAATTTAACCTTTTTATAATTAAAGAATTTAGCATTGCTAAGTCCTAATGTGTTATTAGTTTGTATTCTAATAATTCTAAAGCACGAGCTTTCCTTTATAAAAATAAGGAGATGTTACGGGATAATCCGCGATGTCGGATCCCCACCTATATAGGACGGATTCGTTACGCAGCTAGTAAGACTTAGAAATAATAACAACTTACACAGAATGCACTTAACTATATGACTTAATAGTAGTATATACAGGTGCGTTTAATGACCCCTTTATAATAATGTTAATAATAGCTTTACAGTTGCTTCTAACTAACTACGTAATAATACCACTACGTAATAACTAGTAGTAATTACTTGTGTCCTTTATATAAGGTTTTGACTAAAAATTAAGGACTTGCTGCTTTTAGTTAGTAAGATGTATTAAGTTAAATTACTAGATTACTAGGTTCTAACTAGTAAGGCTATAACAGCTAAAGAGTTAGGGTTGCTGTTATTAATAAGTAAGGCAGTGTGCTAAAACATTAGATTTGCTACCTATAGCAAGGCTATAAGCTAAGAGGTAAGAAGGATTTAATAGAACTTATGTCTAAATTAACAAGTTAGCACTAGGAATTAGACAACTACTAATTACGCACTATAACTATTACTAAGGGAGAGCTTTATTATGTTTATAATCTTTATAAATACCTTAAGCAGAATTCTAACCTTCTTAGTCCTAGAGGAAGACTAGTAATCACTAATAATATGGTTAAGGACCTTTCCTGCCTAGGAAGTTATGAATTCTGTAAAGGAAAGATTGACTAGACCTTAGAACCACTATAACCAGTTAACCTAGTCCCTATATATTACTTATAATTTAGGGAAGAGCTAATTCTAATATAACAAACACTAAAAAAGGCTAAGAAGGAAGGGCTTCTTAAACTATTAGTAACTAAACCTAAGGTAATATTATTAAGGATTAAAACCACCCTACTAAGGACTGCACCTCTTATAGAACTAGAGACTTTAACTACGGCAATACCTCTTAAAGAGCCAGAAACCTTGCTTACTGTTGTACCTGTTAAAGAACTAGAGGCTTCTTAACTTAGAGAGCCATTAAGCGTTAGGGGCACCTTTTTAACTACGGTTTTTAGTCCTAAGCCAGACGATAACCCTAAGGAGACCTTAGGAGGCAATAAAACATAAGAAATAGCTTTCTCTAGCAGGAGACAACAGAAGCAACCAGCTGTTATTATATAACTTATATTACTACTAAAGCAGAATCTAGCATCTAGTAAAAAATCCGCAGGAAGCAATAAGTTAGTTTACTATAAGTCTTTTACTTATATAGACTTTCAGAACAATAAAGACTATAAAGAAACAGGGAACCTTATTATGTTAATATGCACAGGAGGGTTTATAATACCTAAAGATTTAACTAACCTAGATAATATAATAGATAAGACTATATAAGGGGTAAAAGGTCCTCTAATAACAGATAATCCTATTATGCCTAAAAGAGAGAAAGAGCAGTTAGCTAGAAAGTTATAATCTCCTAAGGACCTATAACCCCTTAAAACTAGTAAGGGGAGATAAGTACGCTAGAATTTAATAAATACTAAGGAACCGTTTAATATTATAGCAGGGCACAAGCTAGAACCTGAAACCAAGAATACTATTAGTAATACCTTAGCTTTTAAAATCCTATAAAGTATTAAGGGAGCAGCTAAAATACAGGAGAAAGTGTGTAAAGTAATGAGGGAGATGCAGAAGTTATAGATATAAATCGAAGAAAACCTTACTTACCCTATGGAAGCCGACTTCTAATAACGGATAATAGAAACCTAAGATAATATCTTAAATACCCTAGTTAGCCTTACTTTGCAAATAAGGGAGTTAAACCGAATTATAACAGCCTTTATGGACCGGATGTGGGCAGGTCGCTAGGACTAGCAGTTAAACATAGCGCTAATTACATAAGAACCGTTTAAGGTAATAATAATAGGAGATAATATAACTTAGTAGCTAAACCTATAGCAGACCAGACCTACCCTACTAGAGCAAATTAGCTAGAACTCCGGTTAGTAAAGGGGTAAAATAACAGGTATAATATCTAAGCTAATAAGGTTTTAAGACTACCTAATTAAGATAAGCGACTTAAGAGAAGCAATGGGGTTTATATAAGGATACACTAGCGCAAGCAAATCTTACTAACTAGAAGTAATAAACCCCTTACTATATAATTAGAATTTACCTAAATTATAATAGGAGTTTGGACATACAAGTTAATATAATAACTTTAGGACCTCTTTCGACCTACCTTACGCAGTTTTAGCTTACAATTAATGGTTTCCCCCTGTAAAGAGATATAAGTCTTTATAACAAGTAGGATTTCTATAGCACTAACCGACCGCTGGATAAGGAGGCGCTTTATTAAATTCTTAGGTAACGATATTAGTACCCTAATAAGGTTTTCCCCTTAGGGATATATAAACCTTTAGTTTACTAAACGTCGGATAAGGAGGCGCTTCTCTAAATCCTTAAGTAATAACATTGGCACCTTAATAAGGTTTTCTGTTAGGGAATGTGTAAAATTATTCCTAACTAATAATAGAATACTAGTAGTAAAGACAAGACTCTAAGGAGCATAGAGGTTATAAATAAAGGGAAACATACTACACTAGCGCTTAATAATACTAATACTTCTAAACACTGCTATATCCACCTATATAATAAGGTTATAGGAATGTAAAAGGACCTTCCAGAAACAGTAATGTAGGACAATATATAAATCCACTCCTAACTTTCCTATAATAAGGAAGTAGATATAGCTATAAAGCAGATGGTTATAGCAACAGAGTAGGTGGTTATGGAGATAGTTACTGCTATACTAAAGAGCCTTATAATAACTAGCTAAGCCAAACACCAGAATACTAGGAATATAATACCTTCTAACTAGGATGTAACCTAGGATAAGATTCTAAGCCTAGAAGGGCACTTAGAGAGGAAGGGTTAGCGAGTTTAACCTAAAAGATCTGGGATATTAGACTCCTGGACCTGAAACTAGATGCAGTAGATATAGGTAATAAATTTATATCTTATAAAGGAAAAACCGCTATCTTTTCAGACCTTAAGCTTTAGATTTAAGCAGTAAAAGAATACTTATTTAGAGCACTACTAAACCGGAAGGAGGTGTTACTTTGTAATATCTAGTAACTATTTTATAGAGAAGTAATAACCTAGTACTAATAATACTTAAACGGATCTAAAAAGGAACAGATCTTTACTAGTATTAATAGTGTTATTAAGGTAGTATAAGATAAATTCCATATAAGAATAAAGAATGCAGTAATAAAGCTTAAGTAGGCTAAGTATACTTAAAAAGATGTTATAAATAGCATCTTTATTTAGGACTTTATAGCTTAAATCTTTTAGTATGCTAGAGCAAACAAAGAGATAATAAATCTATAGCTTTTAGTATGCTTTAGGATGAAATTATATCCTAAGCTAAAGAAGCTATGCCTGGATCCTACTAAGTGCATAAAGCGTAATAAATACCTTAATATAGTAGACGGAAAACGCTGTAATTTGTGTTAAGAAATAAAGGAGTAATAGAAGTCCTATTACTAGGAAAAGACTAAAGGAACAGTAAAAGCCTACCTCTATAATAATAAATTCTTAGACTTAAATAAATCTAAGGGTAAAAGAGTAAAGGCCTACTAGAATTATTATTATAAGGATTATAACTAAAGGAAAGGAGACTGTTTCTAATAAAATAACTTTTAGTAATAATATCCCTACTATATGTATATTAAAGAGAGATTAAGCGGCCTAAAGGATTATAATTAGGGAGACTAGAAAAGGCTGCTAGTTCTGTACTAGGAATAGGTTTATTAGAATGAACTATAGTAGGACTAGAATTAACCTTAAAGGTCCTAGTAGTATAATAATAACAGACTATACTAACTAGAAGTTAAAAAAGAGGACCCTATAAAGAAGTAAGCAGACTCTTAAACTAAGGAAGGCAGGGCCTATAGCTAAGAAGATAAATCTTAAGGAGATAATAAAGGAAAAAAGAGATCCTTAGAGGAAAAAGATTAAATGGAAATTGATCTAAAGAGCAACAGAACCCTTACTAAGGGGATTAATTCTGCCTAAGATAATTTAGGCAATAGGAGCATCTAAACCGGGAACCCTATAAAGTTATAGTTCTAAATAATAATCCTAATACTAGAGAGCAGAAGCAGTATCTAGTAAACTCTGGATACTATTTAGCTAGAGAAAGAAGTCTGTTAGAGGATAATAAATATAATAAGTCTAACTTTGTAAATGTGTACTTTGCTATAGAAGGTAGTAAAGCATACCTAACATTTAACTATAACTCTAAAGGAGGGGAGGTTAAATCTAATTTTATTAGTACTTTCTATATAGTAAAGGAGGGAGACTTAAACTAGGAGAATCCTACCTCTTTAACTATAAAGACTAGCGAAATAAAGGATCCTAACAGAAGAAGGCAGGAAAAGCCTAAGAAAAAGAAGGAAATTATTAAAGCTTTTATAACTAGAGTTAATATTATATAAAATACTGTGACTTAGAGTTTAAATAAGCTAATTTTAATAGGAGGTCTATAAGAAGACTAAGTAATTAAGGTAGTATCTAGACTACAGGAGATTAATATTAAAGGAAGGAAGCAAATAAACACTTTTCTTAAAATGCCGATTTAATTCTATAACAAGGGACCTGACTATATAATCTGTATAGACACCGGAATATTGTTGATTTTAGCTAACAAACAGTAGCTTTAGTAACATAAGACAAATATAAAGTAGGAGAAGCAAGACCTAAAACTAGTAACAGGAGTAGCTTTGGCCTTTATTATTATAGAAAGGGCTACCTTTGACTTCTATATTCTAGGAATTATAAGAGGAAAAAACATCTAATGTTACTTTATAGTAACCGCAGACATTATGACAAATCTAGGACTAAAATTGTTAATTAGTATAAGTTTCCTTTATAGCTTTAGAGTAAAAATTAATTTTGTTAATTTAAGGTTAGTTTTTAGGTTAGTGTATAATATGATAGTACTAGGACGGATGTTTTAAGACGCTTGCTACATGCTAGCTTGATAGGTAATAGTAGCATATAATGTTGTAATTCTACTAAACTTAACGTATTAGGTGCTAGTAATATAAAAGGATCTCTCTAGTAGAGAGGAGACTAGCGTTTACTATATTATATCATCCAATTCTGTCTTCCCAAATAACATTCTTAACTGGGAAGATAAGAAAAAGATGCTAGTAGTGAATAACTCTAATAGGGCCGTGTAAATTAAGCAGAACAGTAAGGTAGGTTAACTTAAGGCAGCTACAAGCCTTAATTTAAACTTTGCTATTTTGGATGTCTACTAGTATATAGTATTTTTTAGTAAAGACATTAAGACAGAAAAGACAGAAGAGAGTCCAGAAAAATTTAATAATAACCTGGATCCTAAAGTTATTAACAGAGGTATTTTATTATATAGAGTATCTTGCCTAGAGGATATACCTTTTATTAAAAACAAGTTTAGAGTGCAAATTACTAATGTTAATCTAGAAGCGGCTACTAAGTTATAGGATCTGACTAATAAGTATAATATTTACTGTAACAGAGGAGTAGTATTAATGCTAAAAGAAGATAAGATAAAAGTTAATTTTATTGATAGCTAGCAGAACCAGGTTAAGCTAGTAAGGAAGTACCCTCTTAGGCGTAAAGACTAGGAGAAATTTACTAAAGTCTATAATGCTATATACCTAGCAGGCAGGATGTTTTAGTTAATAAAGCTAGTACCTATGGCCTGCCCTAGTTTCGTTATCTAGAGAGATGCAGAGAAGATAAAGAAAGGTTAAGTTATTATAGATGCCAGACCCCTTAATAACATTACTATGCTAGATGTGTATCTGCTACCAGACTAAGGCAACATTATACAGGATACGCGTGGTAAAGAGTAAAAATTAATTTTCAATATAACAGGATTTTTCTACTAGCTTTTAGTATGAGAGGAACACTAAAATCGTATGGTGGTAATCTCTAAAAGAGGGCTAGAAGCGTTGCAAGTTGTGTTAATAGGGTATAAGAATTCGCCGGCCTTTATATAACAATTTATGGATTGCATTTTCTAACTATACTAAAATTTTGTTTGTGTTTATATTAATAATATTATTGTCTTTTCTAACACCCTTGAGGATTATCTTAAACACCTTAAGATAGTCTTGAAAGTCCTGGAGGAAAACAAGGTATATATTGTAGTGACTAAGTCTTTTATTAGATATCATTTGATCTAACTTCTCGAATTTATAGTTAATACTAATGGAATTATTAACATAAGCAATAGGATTAAGTCGTTCTAGTAAATAGAAATTCCTTGTAACTTATTAAGCTTAGAAACCTTTATTAGTATAGCAGGATTCCTAAGAGCAGGAATCCCGTAGTTTAACTTGCAGATCCGACTACTATAGACCTAAAAAACAGCACTTATACGTAAACTTTATAAACACAACAAGTTGCCAGTAGGAGCTTTAAAGCAGGTGTATAAGAGAAAGGCATAAGAAAAATCCTTTATCCCTATAAAAGATAAGAAAGCGGCCTTTAAAGCGCTAAAGACCCTGCTTTATAAGAAAATACTACTATGGCACTATAATCTAAAGCAACTATTATTCTTTAAGATTAATGCTTATAAGGAAGGTTTTAGCCTGTATGCTTTTTAACTATATAAGGAGTAGGATAGAAAAAGCATACCTAGTAAGGATATTATAGCTGTAAAACTTTACCTAATCCTTTTTCTCTCTTATTTAATATCCATAGCTAAGAAGCAGTATAAATTAACTAAGGCAGAGGTAGCCGTAATTACTTGGGCAATGTAGAAACTACGAAAAATAGCTTAATTTAACCGTCATTTAGTTAATATCCTAACTGACCATACACCTGCTAAAGGAATCATTAAATATACCTCTTTAGCTACAATAAACCTTAATAAGGCTAACCTAAAATTAGCTAAGGTGGCGAATTATCTGTTATAGTTTAAATTATAAGTGACCTATATGCTAGGAATCCTCAATATCATACCTAATGCCTTGTTATGACTTCTAATAAATGTTAGCTACTAAGAGGCGGCAAACTACAGCATATATAATAAATTAAATACCTGTGTGTACTTCTATTAGAATTATTAGGTAGTGGCCATAATAGATAACTCGTTAAAGAAGGAGATATTAGTAGGGTATAAATTTAACCTGCGATATTATTAGATAATTAAGAGTATTAAGGATTTCTAGTAAAAGCAGCTAAAGTAAGGACGGAACCAACTGCAAATTCTACTTTATAGCTAGGACCTTACAAACAAGGGCCTACTTTATTATAAGGATAGAAAAGGGCTTAAATAACTATACATTCCGAGCAGCTATGTTAAAACTGTGCTAAGAACCGCGTATAATAACCATTACTACTTTAGAATTAGCAGAATAATAAAAGGTTTATATAGCGTTTGTTTTCTAAAGATATTTAAGCAAATCCGGGAGTATGCGGTATATTATATAACTTATTAGGAGAACTCTATCTTAAGGGATAGAGCAACCAGAGAAATAAGACCTTTGCAGTTAAAACTAATGCCTTTTTACACTATCTCTCTAGACTTTATTACTAACATGCTAGAGGTGGACTTAGCGAACACTATGTAGGCTATAAAAGGATACTTCAAGTATAATTCCCTTTGCCTAGTAAACTATTTATTTAGTAAGAGAACCCTCTTAATCCTAGGGAATATAACGTATTTAGCATTTATATAGGCAGAACTGCTTCTTTAAGCTTTGTATATTACAGACTAGGGACTACTAAGGTAAATAGTTAGTAATAAGGACCCTAAATTCATTTCCGAGGTTTGGTAGGTAATATTTACTAAGCTAGGAGTTAAATTACTAATAGCGACTGCTTATTACCTGCAGATAGATAGAGCAGCTAAACAGAAGAACCAGACAGTAATAGTAGCTATTTACTATCATACTACAATAAATCTAATAGTACTATGGGTATTAATCCTTCTAGCTTTATAGCACTATCTTAATAATATAGTAGCTATAGCGATTAACTGGTCGCTTAATAAGTTGTTATATGGGCTTAAACTGCTAGACCTTATTAACCTCCTCCTAAAGCAAGTAATTTCTAACTTACAGCTAGGGGAAAAGGACTTAGAGGCACTTTATAAGCTTTATTAGAGAGAGGCTTAACTTGTAATAACCACTACTGCCGCCCTATTTAAAATTAGATAAAACTCCTAATATAATTTAGTGGATATTAACATTAGAGATATGGTGTACTTATAACTGCACAAAGGATACCAGCTTCTAGGAAAGCTAAAGAAGAAATAGTTACTATAGAGAGCAGGACTATATAAGGTTCTTAAAAAGGTAAACCTATTATTATACTAACTCGAATTTCTATTAAACTTAAGGGTGTATCTAGTAGTGTTAATTGTATAAATATAGAAACCGCACTAAGGCAGAGATCCCTTTAGCAGAAAGGAAACACCCCCTTTACTAATTAATCTAGAAGGGAGCGGCAAAGCTAATTACTAGGAAATTAAGCTGATTATCTTACATAAGGTAAAAATCTACTGCACTAAGGGATAAAGCCCTAAGGTAGCTTACCTTATAAAATAGAAAAAATATACTACTAAAGACAACTAGTAGATTAATAATAGTAAGATAAAGGTAAACACATTAGAGTTAATAAATGAATATCTAAAGGAGTATTTAATTAACTAGGATGAGGAGTATAGAAAGAAGGGGCTTACAAGGCAGGAGTGCTAATAATGCCTTAAGGTTAGCAGGATCTAACATCCTGCAGAACCCCACGTAATCACTACAGGTGGAAACACGTGACCCCATTTTCCTATAACACTACTTATAATTTTACTTTACTTTTCACTTAACCCCTTATTCGTACTTTCTAATACGCCAGAATTCCCTGTTTTTCTTTATTTTTTGACCTTCTATTTCTTAATTTTAACTATCATGCACTTTAAGTTATTCTTTCATTTTATTTCATTTTTAATTATTATCGCCCTCTCTTAGACGATTCTAACACACATTACGAGAGATACAGAGGATGAGTTCTATGCAAAGGTTTTTAACCCTAATATCTTAGTTAAAGTTTTTACTATCCTATAGGAAAAAGCAAGTAATAGTAACTAAGTTAGCAAAGCTATCCCCTAGGGGGAATCTAGTAAGAGTGGCTGGAGATGCTATTGCTATTATATATAACTAGTTAGCTAAGGCTCTACAAGAAGATAAGCAGAGGGAAAAGGCATATGCCAACCTACTAACTACTTATTAATACTATATAGAAACCATGGCCCAGGACAAAGATAAGGACAAGAACTCTAGTATAGATACTAACTATAAGAATAACGTTTTTAATGTTAATATATCCAGAGAGACGCTTAGTCCTGGAGGATAAATAACAGTAAAGCGCCTTTAAAACATAAGAAAGGGCAAGATAACTGCTAATACCCTTATAATAAAAGGGACCCCTGCCGGCGGTTTAAGTTAAGATCCTCCTATAATTATATAGAAAACGTAGGATAAATTAGAGGAACTAGACTTTAGTAAGCTAATTTGCTGCTTTAGTTATATAAATAAATGCTATTAGTACTAAGAGATAAAGTTATCTACAGGAAGTAATATAGGACTAGAGTCTTTTAGAACATAGTAATATTAGGCCGGAGATAGTATATAGAGCGTAACAGACGCCATCTACACCTGCTCTAAGGATTTTATAGCCTAGGGGATGTAAATTAATGGAAACGGATTCTCTGTTATAAAGATAGATCCTATGTATGTACTATGGATTAGAGTAGTATAATAAATTTTCCTTATTAAGGAATTAATTCTAGCAGCTAATAATAACAGGCAGAAGAAAACTAAATGCCTGGCTAATACCCTAGTTATCCAGAATGTTAAACTCGTATTAAGCAGGCAGTAGTATGATTTCTTAATAGCAGATAGATTGATAACTAAGCTAGATCCAGAGAGTAGTAACTAGGATTACTATTAAAAGAGGAAGTACTTACGGCTAGATACTGTGATAAGTTAGGAGGCATTAATGGCTTTATAGCTAGGGCACTTACTACTATAGGACAAGTTAATCTCTTAAGCATAGGTTTTTAACAGGTAATTATTAATGCTAGTAAAGAGCATGAAACCGCAACCACCTAACAAGATACTAATATGCTAAGGAAGGAACTAGCGGACTAGAGAAATCTAATTTAAGGCTTAGCTAAATAATACAGGCTAACAAGTAAAGTAGTAGCTAGAAAGACTATCTTAAAAGAGATAGAGTTAAGGCTAGCAGACTAAGCTACTAATGTATAATTTAGTAAACTTAAAGACAGAACTAATATACTTAAAGGGAATATTAAGGCTTATAAGGAGTCTTTTAGCATAGTAAAAGCCAGTCTTAAGATTATTAACAGGCATATTATAAGGACCTTAGCTAGAATAGCAGTACTAAAGGATAAGGCTAAGAATATTAAGACTGCTAGGCCTACTCCTTAAATGCCTCTGCTAAAATCCGTGGCTAGAAAGACAACCTTGCCTGTAGTAAGCAAGAAGCTAACTAGCCTAGTTAAACTAAATTTGCTAGCTAGTAAAAGAATAAGGTTAGCTATAAAAGCAATAAAGGCAACTGTATTAAACACGAGCTTGTCTAAGTTATTACTAAAAAAGGCAAAGCAAAAGATGCCTTCTAAAAATGGGCATAATATTAATAGCACTGCGAAAAAGCAGAAAACAACAGCGGAACCCGCGACTAAGGACGCGGAATTAGCTAAGACACTAGACGAATAGCAGACCCTTATGTAGTAGCATAAAGATTAAAATATTGCTAATATATCTCGCATTTAACACTAAAAGCAGTCCACGAAAATTTTACTAGGCAAATCAATATTCAATTACGAAATATATAGCTTGGATTAAAGGTTTAGCTGTGCTATAAATAGCATCTTAGCAGATAGATTAGTTATAGAAAAGGTTGTAACTAGAAGACTATTACTTCCCTTATAGTTATTATGTTATATAGCTTAGATATAGGAGAATTTACCTCTAGTAAGAATAAGTTAGCATGGCCAGTGGCTATCTTCTGCCTAAAAGTAACAATGCCCTAATAACCTCTACAGAACCACCTTTAATATGCCTGGTTCAGACGCACAAAGGACCTTTATATATAAAGTCAGAAGCAGAGGATAACTTAAGATATTTAACACACCTTAAGGAAGGGCACAGGCTATCTCTTCTACATTTAAAAGGAGAGCCTCTCTTCCTATAGCCTAACTCTTTCCCCTTTATATAAATTCCCTTTATTAGTCCACTAAGTCTTTAGAGGCATAACGTTTTTATTTTTGGTTTAACCTAAGTCTTTTCTATCCTCTTACGCAAGTTATTACTATAGTTAATAGTTAGCAGCATTATTGCAATATAACCACAACACTATGGACAAGAGAATTACTTACAATATAGCGACTCCTAGAAGCACATAACTAGAGGTCGCCAGCAATATAGTTACTCTTTAACAAGCCACTTATAGCTATAATAATATAAGTGGATAGAGATGTTTCTGCAATTTATATCTCTGTTAATGGCTTATAGCATAAATTTACAAGGCTTATACGGATAAGGACTTTAAGAAGTAAACATCTAGGTATAACTAGGACAGATCTAACTATAGTTAATAGGTTTATGCTACCTAGATTAAATTTCCTTTTATTATAGTTTATTTTACTTAGACTAAGATGTTCATTTATCTTTAAATTTTATAAGTGGTTATTGTTAAATTGCTTACTACTATTTAAGCAATATTTCTAGTAGATTAGATGCAACCGGACTAATATAGGGAGGATATATTACAGATTAAATTGCTTTCTTTTATAGATAAAAGTTTTTCTTTATATATATTAATACTAGCTTAGATAGATCTGGAGGATAACTAGGACGGTTATCTTTAAGGGAGGGGCACTTATTACGGGATAATCCGTAATGTCGGATCCCTACCTATATAGGACGGATTTATTACACAGCTAGTAAGACTTAAAAACAATAACAACTTATACAGAATGCACTTAACTATATAACTTAATAGTAGTATATACAGGTGCATTTAATGACCCCTTTATGATAATGTTAATGATAGCTTTACGGTTGCTTCCAACCGACTACGTGACGATACCACCACGTAACAGGAGATATAGGTTATAAGTCAAGGTAATTATCTAAAGCTTTTAATAATAATAATTAAAGTATGTTAACTACTAATATATACTAGCCTTTGCTATTTTATATAGCGGCTTAATTATAACTATAATAACGTCTGGCCGGTAAAGATGTGCAATTTACATGAGAAGCTTTGTATGAATCATATAATTTAGCTTTGTTTGTAATTAAATATATACCTAGGTAATATCTTTAAGCTAAACTATAATGCCTTTCTTTTTTAGTAAGGGAGTAAGGATAATAATAAGCCTTTAACTAGCTTTTTAAATTATTAGTAACTATATAAGGATGACTTCCTTTCCTTAGTTACTATAGCCTTAAATAACATATTATGATTTCTTATATAAAGAGTTAGTTACCTTACCTTTAATTTCTCTTACTATCTATAAGCTAAAAAGTCTTTTATCTCTATGCCTTTACAGGTTAAATTTCATGAATTTAAATATATTCCTTACTAGTAAAGTATTAATTTCTGCTTTATTAGAGAGTTTAAAAGGATCTCTAGGTATATTAATTTTTCCTTATATATAAAGGTTAATTATAAGTTAAAAATCAGCCTTTTCTTTCTTAGTAAGAAAAGCCTCTGCTTAAGGGTATTTCCAGGGTCTTTTATATTCTCTTTATAGTAGAGTTATTAGGTTATTAAGGGAGTTCTTATAGGTTTTATTCCCTTAAACCAGGTCTTCCTTATAAGAAGATTCACCTCTAGTAAGGTTATATATAGTTTAATAACCATAGACTAAAATTTTGTAAGGCTATAAGGCATCTTAATAATATAAGTCTTTCCTTCTATTAAGAAAAGCTTATAAGGGCTAGTTTATCTGCTTTTTTTAAAATAAACTTATATATTAAAATTTAAGGGAAGAGTATATATAAGCAGGGTTATTAAGCTATTATAGGTGTTAAGAGTATTATGAACTTAGTACCTTATAAGACTATGCCTTGTTTTATTTATTGCTTTTTAAAGTATTTTAGCTCTTTAGGTAACTATAAAGCTTAAGGGGAAATTATTTATTATTCTTAAATAGGTTTTAAGAACTAAGAAGGTAGGAATAAGGCTGTTTAGACTAGTAGAGTCATTAACTACTTTAATAGCTATTTATAATATTTGCTTTTTTAGATGAAAACCATTAGCCTTAGTTTTAATAATATTATATACTCTGTAAAGAGGGGTATAATATTACTTAAGTTTTCTAATACTATTATAAGCCTTAACAGGGACTTTGTTAATATTAATTAATAATAGTTGAGCTAAATGCCTAAATTTACTAGAAGCAAAATTCCTTTTAGTATTATAGACTATCTAGTCTAGGGGTCTAAGATATGTATTAATCTAGTACTCTTTAAGGGCATTCTAAATATCTTAAGCTTTCTATTATTAGGGTTTAAGAAATTAAGCAGCTGAAAATAATATTACTAAATTTATAATGTATAGGACCGGCTTCTTATTAATTTATATAATATTAATAAGAACCTTATAGTTAAATTTAAGATTATCTTTAAGAGTGAATTTAAATCTACTTAGAGCTTTTGTATTTATTTAGCATTAATAGTAAGTATATGTGATTTTCTCTATATTAGCCTTATTAAATTCTTTACTAGCCCTAGTAAGAAGGTTATTTAATTAGTTAATTAATAGATAACTAAATTAGTAATAAAGTTAATAGATTTTGGTTTTATAAAGCATAAAGATAGCAGGTTCTTAAGAACTAGCTATCTACTAAGAATGTCCTTATTTCCTAATAATAGGTACTTTTTTATCTCCTTAAATTAGAAGATTCTTAAGATTATTAAGTTTAACACTTATTTTATTTATATTTGTAATAAAATATAAAAATAATATAGTACTATTAAGTATATAAAAAGGTATTATACTAAAAATCATTAAAAGCTTTAAAATACTAGTTAAAGTTATAGTACTGGCTTTAAAGGTAATAGTTTTTTAATTAGAAAAATACTTAATTATAAGGTTCTTTATAATTTTTATTAGAGCATTAACTTAGCCTTAGCTAGTAGTTAAAATTTTTAATGCACCTATATCTAAGTGTATACTATAAAATATATCTACTATATATCTTATATTTATAAGATATATATGTTATTAAGGTGTTTTATTTATATTATAGTTATAGGGGTCCTTAAGAAATAAGGCATATTTAAAAGCATTATCTTATAAGAAGTTTATGGTTAATACTAAAAAGAGTAGGGGATTTATTGCTTATATAAAGAATACTATAAAGGAAAGAGTATTATAAGCCTCTTTATTATCTGGTTTTTTTCTTTTATTAGTAGTAAGAAAAGCAGCATTCTAAGCGGCTTTTTTATGCTTATTCTTACTACTATTATTAGTAGTAGTAAGTTAGGCTATTTCGCCCTTATAGGCCTATAAGAATACATAGTATTGGCGTTTAAAAGGTGGTTTTTAATATTTTTTATTATTTTACTAAGTTACTTTTGCTTTCTTTTACTTAAAGGCAGGATAATTAATTAACTAGTATTTTTCTTTATAGTAGATAAAGTATTTCTTTAAGCTCGCTCTAACTTAAGGTTTTTCACAATATATAGCTTATAAATATTATTAGTTTATAAACATTACTATATTAGTATCTTAGTCTATAGACCAGGCAATAAGGGCATTTAAATTATTATTAGTAGTTTTTAGTAACTAACTTATAAAGGTTAGTAGTATGTCTATTACTAAGAGGTAATTTTAAAGATCACTAACAAATCCTTTAAAGGTTAGCATATTTCTAAATTTAGTATTATAGAAATTATTATTATTTTCTATTACTTACTATACTTAATAAAGACGGATTATATCTTATTTAAGAGGGTTATAAAGGCTATTAAATATCTTTATAAGTTAATTAAGAAGGATTTTTAAGCATTCTAACTTATTCTTTATTAGGTGCTTTATAATAATATAGCAAAGGCATAAATCAGTAAATTATGTTTATAAAAGCTCTTATTCTTAGGTATTTTGAAGTGATTCCTAATATTCTAAGTTATCTCCTTAAATAGGATTATCTTTACCCTAAAGTATTTAAAGAATTATATATAGGATTTACCTTAAAGTATAATAAGAAAGGCTTTTAGGTAAAGTAAGGGGGAAACTCCTACTTAAGAACATTTTTCTTTAAAATGTAATAACTTCTTATTAATAAAGTTATATACTTCTCTAGAATATTATTCTTTTTTTTAGTAAAGTCTTTTAAGAGTATTAAGGGCTTTTTAATTGCTATTAGAAAGTGTTCTAGTCGGGTTTTCTGGTTTAGGTTAAGGGTCTTTAGTTAAATAAAAATCTTTATTATTATTATTAGAGTTCTTATTATTAGAAATTTTAAGTTATTAAATCTCTTTTTCTTTTCTAGTTGCTTTTTCTAGCAAAGGTTTATAATCTATATTAGGGTTAATATTTAAGATATTAATAAGATCTTTAGAGACGTTTAATCTTAATCCTCTGGCTGTTTTAACACTATTGTTATTAAGGTAGTTATATAGGGTATACTTAAGATTAGTATTGCTTTTATTAAAAGCATTCTTAGTTTAATTTTTATAGTTCCTTTAGAAGTTAATAAGAAAATTACGCCCTTTTCCTTAGTTAAGAATATAATAGTTAATTATATATATAATATAGTTATTAATCTGTTGTTTAGTAGCTATATTAATATTAATATTTTTAACTAACTTAATCTAATTCTAGGATAGAATTAGGTAGTGCTTATAGAGTTTTTAAGGAAGGGTGCTTTTTAGAAGTTCTCTTCTGTAAATATCTTTTTAAAGCTGTTTATTAAAATTATTTATTTTTCCTTAGCTTAAAGATATTTTTAGTGTTTTAGGTTAAGCTTTGTGTTTAGTACTAATTAAAGTGGTTAGTGTTAGTTAATTATCTGTAAATAATAGTAAAGATCTGGTTTTAATTATAAATAAGTAATAGTTAATAATAAGGAAAAAGATCTATAAGAGTTAAGTCTTTTTATTATTAAAAATAAGTAGTAAAAGTTAATAATTAAAGAAATAATCCTTTAGTTAGCATAATATTAGAATTTCTTATAGTTATATAAGTAAAAGCATTTAGATAAGTCTTTTCTAAGTATAACCTAGTAAATCTATAGTTATTAGCAACTACTAATTAGTATTAGTAATACATAGGTTATAAGTATGCTATAGCATAAATATAAGGGGGGGTAAAATCTAATAATTAATTTATATATATATTTTAAGAAGAAAAAGCAGGCTATAATATAGAGGTATGGTATTATAGCTATGTTACAGCCCCAGGTTATATAACTTATAATCTAGCTAATTAAGGTGTGTGCATTCTGTATATAACCTATAATTCCTGGTTAATGCGGCGTATCCCTTCCATCCTCCATACGAGCGATTCCAACAATAATAAATAGGTTAAAAGCTACCTTATAATAAGCAGGCTTATCTATTTACCTTTAGTACTTTATTCTTGTAGCTATTATTAATTTAATTAATATAATTACTAATAGTATTAAATTTAAAAGCCTAGTTTAAATACTTTTTAAGAATTTTAATTACCTTATAAAAGCTAATTATAGCTTTATTAAAGCTATAGAATTATATTATTAGGTTTTAATTCCTATAAAAAAAAAGGTAAAGGCTTAAAAGCGAGCCTTTAAAATTATATTTAAAAGATTACTTATAATATTAAGTTTAAAGATTTACTTTATTTATATTTCTTTTAAGAATTTAGTTTTAAGACTAGTTTTTTAAAGATTATAAAGCTTATATGTCTTATATTTAATAATTTACCTAAATATTTTATAAGTACTTTAAAAAGAAAATTATTTAATTACCCTTTAAAGTCCTTTAAATAAAATAATCCTTTAAAGGGAAAAGTTAGCTAAAATCCTAATTTTAACTAATTTATAAAGGAATTTCTATTAGTGAATTACCTGAAAAAGCAGGATTAAATAGTTACTTTAAAGCTAGAACTAAAAGTAGTACTTACCCTAGACCTAGTGCTAAATATACTAAATATAATATTAAACCCTTTAAATTTAAATAAAATAAATATTAATATAATACTCTTAATTAAGAAAATATACTATAAAGACTAAAAAAAGCTTAAAAATTAAAGTACCCTATAGCTAAATTAGTTTACCCTAAACTTAAAGTCTTAAAAGTAAGCTACTAAAAGTTTAAATAAAAAGAAATAGCTTAAAGCTATATATAATAAATTTAAATAGTTATTAAAAGATAAAACCTTTAAATTTATAAGCAGTAACTAAGTACTTAAAGGTTAAAAAATCTAAAAAAAATAAGCTAGTTTTAAAACTTAAAAAAAAAAAATAATCCTTTAAAGTATAAAGCCAAATTAATAATAAAAGAATTTATATAAATAAAAGGTTTAAATTATATAAAAACCTTTACTATAACTAGTATATTACTTAGCTAGAGGATTTTACTAGCGCTTACTAATTAATATAATTAAACAGTTAAATAAGTTTATTTTATAAAAGCTTTTCTAAATAATACCCTAAAGAAAGTAATTTATATATAAATTCTAAAGGGTTTTACTAAATTTTTAAAGGCTAACCATATTATAGTTAATATAGCTAAGAAGTATAATTATAAGGCTTTTAAAAATTAAGTAATTATACCATGAAAGTCCCTATATAGTCTTAAATAAAGCTCTAGAGAGTAATAAAAAGCACTAATATTTATACTTAAATCTCTTAGATTTAGTTCTTTTATATTAAACCTAGCTATATTTAGTAACTAATTTATTAAAACTTTTATTATTACTTATATTAATAACTATCACCTTATAAGGCCTATCCTACCTTATATCTAAAGGCTTAAAAAGATAATATATAAGGCCTATTTTATAAAAATAAAGGGCTAGTAAAATTCTTTTTAGGGATCTAAATTATTTATAATAAAAAAGATAAAATTATTAAAATTCACTAATTTCAGTATATTATAAAAGCCTTAAAATGGTTTAATTTATTAAACTATAAACCTATTATAATTTTTATATAGCTTAGGACTTTAAACCCCTAGCTTTTTAAGCTTTTGATAACTAAGGAAATTAAGCTTTATTAAAGTATTATAAGTACTATAATATATCTTATACTACTTATAAGACTAGATATAGTATTTAATTTATAATAGCTATTAATATTACTAGCCTTACCCTATATAAAGCACTTAAATATAGCTAAAAGCCTACTTAAGTACTTATTTAGTACTTAAAATCTAGCTATAATTTATAAGGGTCTTACTTCTAAAGCTATTAAATCTAGTATTTTAAATATACTACTTAGATTTTGTTGGTAGCGCTCAGGTTACAAGTATGCTGCAGCACAAATGTAGGGGGGGGGGGGTTCAATATTTAATTCATCTATATTTCTAAAAGAGGGGAAGAAGCAGGCTATAATGCAGAGGTGTGGTGTTGTAGCCACGGTACGGCCCCAGGTCATATAACCTGTGATCTAGCTAATTAGGGTGCGTGCATTCTATGTATAACCTATAATTCCTGGTTAATACAGCGTATCCCTTTTATTATCTATACAAGCGATTCCGACACTTATAAATTCTCTCTCTGTTAAAGAAAAAGAGGAATCGCTCTAAAAAATGCATAAAACGCCCTAAATAATCAGATATTAACAAACAAGTAATAAAGCGAAAAACATCCTTTAAATAAATGACTTTTGTTAGTCCAGGCCGAATGGTTAT
>AFQZ01001000.1:0-19332 GCA_000222935.2 Aciculosporium take MAFF-241224
GTTTAAATTAAGCTAGCAGCAAGAAGACCTTCCTAGCTATATATCTAAGTAATATAAGAGCTATATATTTAAGTAGTATATTAATAGTAACCCTATTTAATAATATAGTATTTAAGAATTTAAAGCGAGTTTGCAGTAAGAAGACCTCCCTAGCTATATATCTAAGCAGTACAAGAGCTATATATTTAAGTAGTATATTAATAGTAATCCTATTTAATAATATAGTATTTAAGAGTTTAAAGCAAGCTAGTAGTAAAAAGACCTCCCTAGCTATATATTTAAGCAGTAGCATAAAAGCTACACATTTAAGTAGTACATTAATAGTAACCCTATTTAATAATATAGTATTTAAGAGTTTAAAGTAAGTAAGCAGTAAGAAGACCTCCCTAGCTATATATCTATAGATATAGTTTGTATAGGTATATAGTAATCTAATAGTAAGACTAATAGTAATTAGGAGATAAAGTGCTATTAAATACACTAAAGAACTATTAAGTAAACCTATTATAATAGTAATATAAAAAGTATAAAAATAAGATCTGTTATATAAAACGCAGGTAGTACTACTTAATAGTAATAATATAATAGTTAAAAAGCATTAAGTAATTAATAAAAACAGTTTACTATGTTTTAATATAAAGGTATATATACTAATAGGTATATATATAAAAATCCTAATGCTTACTTATAATAACCTTATGGCAGGATATTAGGGTATAAGTAAAATAATTTATAAAGTAGCTAAATAGTATTACTAGCTAAAATTATAAAAAGATATAAAGAACTATATAAGCTTATGCTTAAATTATTAAGTTAATAAGCCTAGGTTATACTAACTATATAGTAAGCTAGCTATATTACTAATCCCTAGTAAATCCTTTTAAGAGTTTTCTATAGACTTTATTACTAGCCTCCCCCTAATAAAATAAGCTAGTAAAAAGGAGCATAATATAATTCTTATTATTATGGATTAATTCTTAAAATATGCATTATATATAGCTATATTTATAAGGATAATAAGTAATAACCTTACTACTATCTTTCTTAAACATATATTTAAGGACTATAGCACGCTAAAAGGGATTATCTTAGATAGAGGGATAATATTTATTAGTAGTTTTTAAAGAACCTTTTGCTACTTACTAGCAACTAAGTAACTACTTAGTACTGCCTTTTACCTATAAAAAAATAAATAAATAGAAAGAGTTAACTAAGTCCTAGAGTATTACCTTAAAGTATTTAGGGTATAAGAGCAAATAGACTAGGAAGACTACTTACATTTAGCTTAGTATATATATAATACTAGCAAGTACTTAGCTTATAGCTACTCCCTAGTAGAGCTATTATAAGGTTATTAGCTAAAAGGCCTAGACTATATTATAAAGGCACTGGATATTATAAACATATAAGCAGAGACAAGGGTATAAGAATTATAATAATAATATAAGGCAACTAAGCAGCTACTATATATAACTTAAGAATAGTATATAAAGCACTATAATAAAAAAAGAGGCTTAATAAGTTTCTTACTAAGTAACTATATACTTTTATTAACTAAGAATATTAACCTTTAATAACTAAATAAGAAGCTTATAGCAAAGTACCTAGGACCTTTTAAGATTTTAGAGAAAATAAGCGCATATAAACTAGCCTACTGTTTAGAGCTTCTTAATAATATATGCCTATATAATGTGTTTAATATTACAAGTTTAAAGCTATATAAAGGTCTAAATCCTAATAAGGCTGTAGTAATATTATAGCTACCTATTTATAACTAAGAATTATATAAGGTTAAGCAAATTATAATATATAAGTATTAAGGCAAGTAGTGTAAATACTTAGTAAAGTAAAAAGACTATAATAAATTAAAGAATTCCTAGGTACTAAAAAGGAACTTTAATATATAAGACATTATAACAGAATATAAAAGGAGTATAATAGCAAGGTAGCAGAGTATATACATAATATATTATAAGAGATATTAGTAATACTTAAAGATATTTATCCCTATTAATACTAGACTAATAGCTACTATAAGCACTATAACCTCGCTGCTAATAAGCTACTCTTATTTAGAGCTATTATTAGATTTATTAGCACTTATAAAGTTAGATTTAATGCTAAGTAATTTTAATATAGCATAAGGGATAGCTATAGGCGTAATATATATAGCAAGGGGAGTCTCCCTAGTAGTAAGCTTATGTAACTAGTAATAAGTTAGCTATTATAAAGCTATAAACAGACTAGAAAATATATACTTTTTTATTATAAGTATATATATACTATAGGTAATTAGTAATCTTTATTTAGGTAAGTATAGTAGTATAGGTAATGCCCTATAAGATTATAGTATGCTTATTATTCTTAAGCTTAAGCTTAATATCTGCCTAGAGATATGCATAGTAGGCACATTCTTAAATATTAAAATTTTTTATCTTAGCTATTATAGTAGCTAAATTTACCTATATACTTATAATACCCTAAGAATTATTAGTAGTAAAGTAACTATATTTAAGTAATAAACTTATAGGTATTTAATAGTAGTAGATACCTTTAGTCTTTTTTTCTATCTCTTTAAATATTTTTTAGTAAAAAATACTAATTTAAGCAGGTATTTAGTAGTAAATTAGCAGTAACTAGAATAAGAATAATTATAAAGTACTAATACTATTATACTCCTTATTATTCCTTAAGTAATAAGAGTATTTAGTACTATAAGCTATAATAATTAGTAATAGGATAATAAAGTATAAGTAGTATACTTATTATTATATATTTTTTTATAAGGCTTAGAAATAGTAATATACTTAAGAATATAAATAGGCTTAGTACTATTAGGCCTTAAAAAGATCTGCTAGATTATTACTATATAGCTATAATAATAATAAGGAATTTTTTAAATACTAGTAGTAAGTTAGCTATAGCCTAAGGACGTAAGTATTTAGATAATATACTAACTAACTCTAAAGATAAGCATTACTATATTTAGCTCTTTAAAGAGAAAAGGGAGAGCTATAAAGAAGGAAGTAAGGGACTAATTAGTATAAAGGGTATAAGGTATAATGTCTAGTGCTTATTAGCTATAAGCAAGCAGTATATATATAATATTAAATATATAACTTACTAAATAAATAAGGCAGATAAGAAGGATAATAATAATACTAAGATTTATATACATATTAGTAAAAGGGGAGTAATAGTAGTAGCTAAGTAGTAAGAGAGTAAAGATATAATAGTAACAGAAAATAATATATAAGTAAATAATAATAAAGAAAAAAAAAAAAATAGGTTAAAGAGAGAGGGGAAGAGACCTTCTTATAGTTAGAGAGCCAGACTACTAATTTAATGCATATACTAGGATTAATAACGTTATTTATATAATTAGGCACTAAGGTGCCTAAAAGCAATTTCTCTATAAGCAGTGTTAATACTATAATAAAGCAGTAAGCTATAAGCTAAAACAGGCAAAGTAAGGCAGCTTTAATAACTAAAGAGAGTTAGAAGTAAATTATAAGTAACGAGAGAAAACGGTTTTAAGCCTAGTAGGCTTAGTAATATTACAAAGTTAATATTAAGAATAATTATAAGCTAGAACCTAGTAGAAACCTTATAGTAAGGTTATTATAAGACTAGATTTACTATTAAAAGGACAGGAAGCAGGGTAGGCTTAGTGTATTATGTATGCATTTAGTAAAGTTATAATAAACAATAATATATAAGTTATATATTTAGGAAAAAGGGCTTACTAGGTTATAGTAAAAAAGTTATAAAGAAGTAAAGACTAAGGCCTAGGACTACCTATAGTAATTAAGGGTAATTACAGACAAGAGAAGGTGCTTTATTAAGAGAGTTATAAGATAAGAGTATAAGAGTATAGAAACCTACTAAGGCAAGCTATACCCTAGCTATACATAGGTATATAGGGGGATAGGCCTTATAGAGAGATAGAGAGGCTAGTGAATATAGCATTCACATTACTAACCCTACCTACAGCTATCTAGCTGCAACCACGCTTAACTACAGCCTTCACTCTACTAGTAGACCTCCAACCGTGACAGTTATCTAGGTATTATTAGTACTAGGTTATTATTTCTTTATAGAATAGTTGCTAGATGTCTTAAAGTAATATCTTTTTTTAGTTTAGTAGTACTCTAAATAGGTATTCTTTTACTATTTAAATCTAAAGCTTAAGATTTAAAAAGATAGTAGTTTTTCCTTTATAAGAAATGAATTTTTTACTTATATTTACTATATCTAGTTTTAAGTCTAGAAGTTTAATATCCTAGATCTTTTAGGTTAAACTTACTAACTCTTTCTCTTTTAGTGCCCTTTTAGGCTCTAGATCTTGTCCTAAATTACGTCCTAGTTAGAAGGTATTATAATCCTAGTATCCTAGTGTTTAGCTTAGCTAGTTATTATAAGGCTCTTTAGTATAATAATAACTATCTCTATAACTACCTGCTTTATTACTATAACCATCTGCTTTATAGCTATATTTACTTTCTTATTATAAAAAAGTTAGGGGTAGATTTATATATTGTTTAGTGTTATTACTTTTAGAAGGTCCTTTTATATAATTATAACCTTATTATGTAAGTAGATATAGTAGTATTTAGGAGTATTAGTATTATTAAGCACTAGTATAGTATATTTCCCTTTATTTATAAGATCTATGCTCCTAAGAGTCTTATCTTTACTACTAGTATTTTATTATTAATAAGGCATAATTTTATGTATCCTTTAACAGAAAACCTTATTAAGGTGCTAATATTATTACTTAAGGATTTAAAAGAGTGCCTCCTTATTTAATATTTAATAAGCTAAAGGTTAGTATGTCCCTAGGGGGAAAACCTTATTATAGTACTAATATCATTATTTAAGGATTTAATAAAGCGCCTCTTAGTTTAGCAGTTAGTTAATACTATAGAAATCCCGCTTATTATAAAGACTTATATCTCTTTATAAGGGGAAATTATTAAGCTTAGGTTAAAGCTATATAAAGTAGGTTAAAAAAGGTCCTAGTGTTATTATAATAACTTATATATTTAAACTTCTGTTATAATTTAGGTGTATTCTAATTATATAATAAGAGGTTTATTACTTTTAGTTAGTAAGATTTACTTATACTAGTATGTCCTTATATAAACCCTATTACTTCTCTTAAGTTACTTATCTTAATTAGGTAATCTTAAAACCTTATTAGCTTAGGTATTATAACTATTATTTTACCCCTTTACTAACTAGAATTCTAGCTAATTTACACTAATAGGGTAGGTCTGGTCTGCTATAGGTTTAGCTGCTAGATTATATTATCTCCTATTATTACTGCCTTAAAAGGTTCTTACATAATTAGCACTATGTTTAACTATTAGTCCTAGTGACTTACTTATATCTAGTTTATAAAAGCTATTATAATTTAGTTTAACTCCCTTATTTATAATATAAGGCTAACTAGTGTATTTAAGATGCTATCTTAAGTTTTTATTATTTATTATTAAAAGTCGGTTTTTATAAGGTAAGTAAGGTTTTCTTTAATTTATATCTATAACTTCTGTATTTCCCTTATTACTTTATATACTTCCTCTTATACCTTAATTACTCTCTTAATACTTTATAAGATTTTATAAGCTAAAGTATTACTAATAGTATTCTTAGTTTTAGGTTCTAGCTTATGCCTTATTATAATATTAAATAGTTCCTTAGTATCTATTAAATCCTAGTATACTTATCTTCCCTTATTAGTTCTAAGGGGTTATAAGTCCTTAGGAGATTATAACTTTTTAGCTAATTACTCTCCCTTTTTTTTAAGTATAATAGGATTCTTTATTATTAAAGGACCTTTTATTCCTTATATAGTATTATTTAATGTCTTATTTAGGTTAGTTAAATCTTTAGGTAGTGTAAACCTTTCTATATATATTAATATAATAAGGTTTCTTAATTCTTTATAGTTTCTATTAATTTATAAGTCTATATTAATAAAAGACTTATAATAAACTAACTTATTACTTCCTATAGATTCTTTACTAAATACTAAAGTCTGCCTTAATAGTAATATAATTTATATAATAATAGCTAGTTATTTCTGTTGTCTTCTGCTAAATAAAACTATTTCTAGTATCTTATTACCTCCTAAGGTCTCCTTAGAGTTATTATTTAGATTAGGACTAAAAACTATAATTAGAATAATATCTCTAATGCTTAATAGTCTTATAAGTTAAAAAGCCTTTAGTTCTTTAATAAGTATAATAATAAGCAAGGTTTCTAGCTTTTTAAGAGATATTATTATAGTTAAAGTCTCTGGTTTTATAAGAGGTATAGTCCTAGGTAAAGTAGTTCTAATCCTTAATAATATTACCTTAGGTTTAGTTACTAATAGTTTAAGAAGCCCTTCTTTTTTAGTTATTTTTAGCGTTTTTTATACTTAAATTAGTTCTTTTTTAAAGTATAAATAATATATAGGAACTAAGTTAACTAGTTATAGCAGTTCTAAGGTCTAGTAAATCTTTCCTTTATAGAATTTATAACTTCTTAAGTAGTAAAGGTCCTTAATCTTATTATTAGTAGTTACTAGTCTTCCTTTAAAACTAAGAAGGTTAAGATTTTAGGTAAGGTATTTATAAAGATTATAAACATAGTAAAGCTCTCCCTTAGTAATTACTATAGTATATAGTTAGTAGTTATCTAATTCCTAGCGCTAACTTGTTAATTTAAATATAAGTTCTGTTAAATCCTTCTTACCTCTTAGCTTATAGCCTTACTATAAGTAGTAAATTTAATGTTTTAGTATAATGCCTTACTTATTAATAATAGTAATTTTAACTCTTTAACTATTATAGCCTTACTAGTCAGGACCTAGTAATCCAGTAATTTAACTTAATATATCTTATTAACTAAAAGCAATAAGTCCTTAATTTTTAGTTAAAACCTTATATAAAGGATGCAAGTAATTACTACTAGTTATTATATAGTAGGATCGTTATATAATTAGTTAAAAGTAACTATAAAGCTGTTATTAACATTATTATAAAAGGGTTATTAAACGCACCTATATATACTACTATTAAGTCATATAGTTAAGTGCATTATTATATATAAGTTGTTATTATTCACTAGCTACACGATGAATCCGTCCTATATAGGTGGGGATCCGACATCGCGGATTATCCCGTAACATAAGGTATCGTTAGTCTGCATTCTAATAATTCTAAAACATAAGCTTTCTTTTAAGAAAATAAGGAGATATAGGTTATAAGTAAATGTAATTATCTGTAATTTTTAATAATAATAATTAAAATACGTTAACTACTAATACATGCCTGCTTTTATAATTCTGTATAGCGGCTTTATTATAACCATAATAACATCTAGCGGGTAGAGGTGTGCAATTTATACTAGAAGCTTTGCAAGAATTATATAATTAAGCTTTGTCTGTGATTATACGTATGCTTAGGTAATATCCCTTAACTAAGCTATAATGCCTTTTCTTTTTAATAATAAAGCAAGAGTAATAATAAGCCTTTAACTAGCTTTTTATATTATTAGGGACTATATAAAAATAACCTCTTTCCTATAATTACTATAGCCTTAAATAACATATTATGATTTTTTATATAGGGAATTAGTTACTTTACCTTTAATCTTATATACTATTTATAAACTAAAAAGTCTCTTACTTTTATGCTTTTAGGGGTTAAATTAAATGAATTTAAACATGTTTCTTGCTAGTAGAGTATTAATCTTAGCCTTATTAGAGAGTTTAAATAGTTCTTTAAGCGTGGTTATCTTTCCTTATATATAAATGTTAATTATAAGTTAAAAATCTGCCTTTTCTTTCTCTATAAGAAAAGCTTCTAGTTAAGGGTATTTCTAAGGTCTTCCACAGCCTCTTTACAGTAGGTTTATAAGATTATCAGGAGGAGTCTTATAAATAATTTCATTAGGGAAAGTCTTATAAGTAATTTTATTAATCTTAGCGTTTTCTTAGTCTAGGTTATTTAGGCATAAGCCTTATCCTTCTTAGGAAGTTAAAGCTATTTTTATAGCTTTTTTATTTTAAGCTTAGTTATTCTTATAAGAAGTCTCTGCTTCTAGCAAAGTAATATATAGCTTAATAACTATAAATTAAAACTTTATAGGGCTATAAAGCATCTTAATAATATAAGTCTCTCCTTTTATTAAAAGAAGCTTATATAGGCCAGTCTATTTATCTTTCTTATAATAAACTCATATATTAGAGTTTAAAGGGAGATTATATATTAGTAATATTATTAAACTATTTTAAGTATTAAAAGCATTATTAACTTAATACCTTATAAGACTTTATCTTGCTTTATTTATTGCTTTCTAAAGTATTTTAGCTCTTTAAGTAATTATAAAGCTTAGTAGAGAATTGTTTATTATCCTTAGGTAGGTCCTAAAGACTAAAAGGGTTAAAATAAAGCTATTTAGGCTAGCAGAGTTATTAACTGCTTTAATAGCTATCTAAAGCATTTGCTCTTTTAAGAGCAGACTATAAGCTTTAGTCTTAATAATATTATATGCTTTTTAAAGAAGGGCGTAATATTACTTAAGTTTCCTAATGCTATTATGTACCTTAATAGGGACTTTATTAATGTTAATTAATAATAATCAGGCTAGATATCTAAATTTACTAAAAGCAAAGTTTCTTTTAGTATTATAAACTATTTAGTTTAAGGGACTAAAATAGGTATTAATTTAATATTCCTTAAGGGCATTCTAAATATCTTAAGCTTTTTATTATTAGGGTCTAAGAAAGCAAGCGGCTTAAAATAAAGTTACTAAGTTAATAATATAAAGAACAGGCTTCTTATTAATTTGTATAATATTAATAAGGACTTTATAGTTAAATTTAAGATTATCTTTAAAAGTGAACTTAAATCTGCTAAGAGCCTTAGCATTTATCTAACATTAGTAACAGGCATATGTGATCCTTCCTATATTAGCTCTGTTAAAATCTTTACTAGCTTTAGCAAGAAGGTTATATAGTTAGTTAATTAAAGGGTAGCTAAATTAATAATAAAGTTAGTAAATTTCTGCTTTTAAGAGCATAAAGATAACAGGTTCTTAGGAACTAATTATCTACTAGGAATATCCTTATTTCTAAATAATAAGTACTTTCTTTTCTCCTTAAATAAAGAGGTTCTTAAGATTATTAAGTTTAACACCTATTCTATTTATATTTATTATAAAATACAGAAAAGGTATAGTACTATTAAGAATATAAAAAGAAATTATACTAAAGATTATAAAAAGCTTTAAAATACCGTTTAAGGTTGTACTTCTAGTACTAAAGTTAATAATTCTTTAGTTAAAAGAAGGCTTAATTATAAGGTTTGTTATAAGACGCATTAAGGCCTTAACTTAACCTTAGCTAGCAGTTAAAATTCCGGCTGCTTTAGTATTTAGGAGGATACTATAAAATGTTTTTACAGTATATTATGAATTTATAAGAAATACCTGCTTTTATATATTTTTATTAGTATTATAGTTGTAAGGGTCTTTAATAAATAATATATGTTTAAAGGCATTATCTTACAGGAAATTTATAGTTAAGGTAGAAAAAAGAAAGGGATTTAGTGCTTATATAAAGAAATTTATAAACATAAGGGTTCCTTATGCTTCTCTATTGCTTTATGCCTTTTCTTCTTTAAAGGCAATAAATACTATATTCTAAGCATCCTTTTTATATTTATTCTTATTCCTGCTATCTAAAGAAAATGACTCTTTGTCTTTACCTTTAAATACTTATAAGAATATATAAAATTAGTATTTAAAAGGAGGGGATTTATACCTTTAGTTATTTTACTAAGTTTCTTTTACTTTCTTTTATTTAAAGGCAGGATAGTTAGTTAACTAATATTCTTCTTTATAGTAAATAAAGCATTTCTTAAATCTAGCTTTATTTTAGGGTTAGGAAGCTTATAAATATCTTTAGTCAGTAAATAAGACCATATTAGTGCTTAGGGGAGTGTTTTAGGGTTAATACTTACTTTCTCTTATAATCCATTAGCTTATAAATGATTTTAAAATAAGTTCTATTATATTTTTTATTTTAAGGCAGTAGCAAATATCACTAACTATACCTTCGTAAGTATTAGTTTGGACGTAGGTTATTTAGTTAAATTTAGGGCTATCTTAAACAGATATTTCTAGTTAGCGCTTAAGAGTTATATCTTTTTTAAAAGGGGGGTAAAGACTATTAAATAAATCTATAAGCTATTAAATTATTAATTCTAAATATTTAAGTTTAGTTTTTATTAGATTTTTAGCTATAATATAATGAAACTTTATCTCTTAAAATCATGTTTAGTAGAATTTTTAATTTTCTTTAGTCTTAAAGTTTTCCTTTATTTGCTTAGTTATTATATTAAATAAAATAAGTCTTCTACTAAATTTTTTAAGGTAATACTTATAGGCATTATTTATAAGTATTATTAATAGTGTAAATAGGTATAACTTAGGTAAAATTCCTTATGCTATATAGATATTCTTAAAGATTAGGACTTTAGGGTATATAAAGTTAAAAAGTGCTTTAGAATACTTATTTTTCTTATTATAAATCCTAGCAAGAGAGTTTAAGGCTTTTTAGTCTATATTAGTAATTTCCTTTAATATAGTTTAATGTTCTAGGGGAGAGGGGGTTGTTTTTATTATTATTTTATTAGTAGTAGGGTCAGAAGGGTTAGGAGGGTTAGGAGGGTTAGGAGGGTTAGGGGAAGGTGAGGTTATTATTAACGTTAACGTGTTAATAGTGTTGTTTCCTGTTGGGAGCTTTTTATTAGGAAAGAAAACAGAATTATCCATAGTAACTAAATTAGTAAGTACCTGGTTAATTAGTCTTTGTAATCCTTCTTATATGTTAATTTCTTAATTCTAAAGAATATCTTAAAGTACTTATTAGACCTTAGGGGTAATCTTCTTAAAAATATTAGTAGTTTATCCTTTAAAGTTTTCTTAGTATGTAAATAAAAACCTAGTATCTTACTTATTATTAAATTTATATTAGTTAATATAGTAGGTAAATTTATTATAAAGTTTAGAAGTTATAACTTTTTTAGGGTTAATTTGTTTATTAGCTTTAGCCTATTTCTTTATAAAGTAGTTAGAATACTTCTAAAGTTTTACAGAAAGGGTGTCTTAAATAGGTTAATTAGCTCTAGTAGTGGAAGTTAAGGCTATTTTTAATGTTTTTCTCTGTAATAAACGGCAAAGAAGATACTTTAATTATAAATAAGTAGCAAATTAATAATAAGGGGTAAATTCTATAAAGAAACTTTCTTAATAATTATAGACGAGTAGTAAAAGTCAATAATAATAGAAAAAGTTTGCTTTTAAGTAGTATAAACGACGGATTCTGTATAATTAAGTAAATAAGTGCATTATATTAGAAGTTCGTCTCTTCTGTTAATTCCTTGTTAATTTATGGTTATAACAACTACTAATCAGTATTAGCTTTATAGGGTATGATTACTATAGCAAAAGGGGGGTAATAAAGGTCTAATTTCTATATAGTTATAATTATCTAAAGGGGGAAAAGAGGGGGATAATACAGATATATAGTGTTATAGCTACAGTACTGCCCTAGGTTACATAACACAGTAATCCAGCCAATTAGGGCACGCGCATTGTGCATATAACCTATAATTCCCGGTCGCTATCGTGTATCCCTTCCATCCTCCAGACGAGCGATTCCAACATTTATATAATAGCTTTAATTTCTAGTTACTAAATCTTACTTATAATTTACCTTATTTAGCTATTTTTATTATTATAGCTATAAGTACTATAAGTTATTATAAGATAAGTTAGTCCTACTAATTTATATGCTCTTTCTAGTACTACTTAAATATAAACCTTAGTATTAGGCAGCCTTACTTATATAAATAATAGTATAGTTTTTATATGTTTTCCTAAAGCTAAAGATAGCCCTTATTATACATATACTTATTAAAGGGTAATAACTATAGACTCCTAAATTATAGCATCTTAATATATAAGATTTTTAATAGCTACTTCTCTTAATACTAAAAAACTATTAAAAGAGTTACTATTATTACTAGTAACCTTTAATTATATACTTTTAGGAGTTACTATATTATAAGTAACTCTTTTATTTATAGTATTATAATTATATTATAATAATGCTATTATCTTTGGACTATAGTAATAACTTATATAAAGAAATAAAAAAGACTTAGGTTAAACTAAAAATAAAAATATTATATCTTTAAAAACCTAGCAGACTATTAAAAGAAAGTTATATAAAGGGAAAAGATTAGGCTATAAAAAAAAGGCTTTTTTTTAAATATAAAAAAAGTAGCCTATGCCCTTTCTTAAGATATATTAAATATCTTAAGTTATTCTCTGCTTTTAACTTTATATATAAAGGTCCTTTATATATTTAAAATAAGTTTATTAAAAGTAGTTTTATAAGTATTATTAGGGTATTATTACTTTTAAGCAAAAGATAGCTACTAGTTATACTAACTTATTCTTACTAAAGGTAAATTTCCTATGTTTAAGCTATATAATATAGTAACTATAAGGAGAGTAATAGTTCTCTAAATATAACTTTCCTTATAATTAATCTATCTGCCTAAATACCTTTTATAATATAGCTAAATCTTTAATTTAAGCTATATATATTTAATATAATTAAATAGTAATTTACCTAGTAAATTTTTATAGACTGTATTTAGTGTTAAATAGCGTAATATATAAGTAATATTTTAGTCTTCTTATTACTATATAAGAGTCTTTTATTTATTTAGTATCTTAGCTAATTTTATGTCCTTATTTATAGTTTCTATTATTATTTTTTACTTTTTTATAGTACTACTAATATTATACTTGTTGGTAACGCACAGGTTACCTATAATGCTACAGCATAACAGTAAGAGGGGGGGTTTAATATTTAATTCATCTATATGTAAAAAGAGGGGAAAAGAAGCAGGCTATAATATAAATATATAGTGTTATAGCCACGTTACAGCCCTAGGTTATATAACCTATAATCCAGCCTGTTGGAATCGCTCGTCTGGAGGATGGAAGGGATACACAATAGCAACCGGGAATTGTGGGTCATACGCATAATACGCGTGCCCTAATTAGCTGGATTACTATATTATGTAACCTAGGGTAGTACTATGGCTATAATACTATACTTCTGCATCGTCCCCCCTCTCTTCCCTTTAGATAATTACAACTATATAAAAATTAAACCTTTGTTACCCCCCCTTTGCTATAGCAATCATACCCTGTAAAGCCAACACTAATTAGTGGTTATTATAACTATAGATTAACAAGGAATTAATAAAAGAGACAAACTTCCGATATAATGCACTTATTTACTTAATTGCATAAAATCTGTTATTTATGCTACTTAAAAGCAACTTTTTCTATTATTATTAACTTTTACTACTTATTTACAATTATTAAGAAGTTTCTTTATAGAATTTACCCCTTATTATTAACTTTTACTACTTATCTATAATTAAAGTATTTTCTTTGCTATTTATTACAGAGAAAACACTAAAAATAGCTTTAACTTCCACTACTAAAGCTAATTAACCTATTTAAGACACCCTTCTTATAAAACTTTAAAAGTATTCTAACTACTTTATAGAGAAATAAGCTAAAGCTAATAAATAAATTAACCCTAAAAAAGTTATAACTTCCAAACTTTATAATAAATTTACTTACTATATTAACTAATATAAATCTAGTAATAAGTAAGGTACTAGGTTTCTGTTTACATACTAAAAAAACTTTAAAGAATAGACTACTAATATTTTTAAGAAGATTACCCCTAAGGTTTAATAAGTACTTTAAGATATTCTTTAAAATTAAGGAATTAATATATAAGAAGAATTATAAAGACTAATTAACTAAGTACTTGCTAATTTAGTCACTATAGATAATTCTGTTTTCTTTCCTAATAGAAAGCTCCTAACAGGAAACAACACTATTAACACATTAACATTAATAATAACCTTAACCTTACCTTCCCCTAACCCTCCTAACCCTTCTAACCCTACTACTAATAAAATAACAATAGAAACAACCCCCTCTTCCCTAAAATAACAAACTATATTAAAGGAAATTACTAATATAAACCAAAAAGCCTTAAACTCTCTTACTAGGATTTATAATAAGGAAAATAAATATTCTAGAGCACTTTTTAACTTTATATACCCTAAAGTCCTAATCTTTAAGGATATCTATATAGTATAAGAAATTATACCTAAGTTATACCTATTTGCACTATTAATAATGCTTATAAGTAATGCCTATAAGTATTACCTTAAGAAATTTAGTAGAAGACTTATTTTATTTAATATAATAACTAAGCAGATAAAGGAAAACTTTAAGACTAAAGAAAATTAAAAATTTTACTAAATATAATTCTAAGAGATAAAGTTTTATTATATTACAGCTGAAAATCTAATAAAGACTAAACTTAAATGTTTAGAATTAATAATTTAATAGCTTATAAACCTATTTAACAGTCTTTACCCCCCCTTTAAGAAAAATATAACTCTTAGGCGCTAACTAGAAATATCTGTTTAAGATAGCCCTGAATTTAACTAAATAACCTATGTCCGAACTAATACCTATAAAGGCGTAGTTAGTGATATTCACTGCTGCCTTATAATAAAAGATATAATAGAACCTGTTTTAAAATCATTTACAAGCTAATGGATTGCAAGAGAAAGCAAGTATCAACCCTAAAACACTCCCCTGAGCACCAACACTCCCCCGAGCACTAATATGGTCTTGTTTACTGACTAAAGATATTTACAAGCTTCCTAACCCTAAAATAAAGCTAGATCTAAGAAATGCTTTATTTACTATAAAGAAGGATATTAGTTAACTAACCATCCTGCCTCTAAATAAAAGAAAATAAAAAAAACTTAATAAAATAACTAAAGGCATAAATCCCCTCCTTTTAAACGCTAATTTTATGTATTCTTATAAGCATTTAAAGGTAAAGATAAAGAGTTATTCCCCCTAGACAGCAGGGATAAGAATAAACATAAAAAGGCTGCCTAGGATGTAGTATTTATTGCCTCTAAAGAAGAAAAGGCATAAAGTAATAAAGAAGCATAAAGAATCCTTATATTTATAAATTTCTTTATATAAGCACTAAATCCCTCTCTTTTTTCTGCCTTAACCGTAAATTTCCTGTAAGATAACGCCTTTAAACACACATTATTTATTAAAGACCCTTATAACCACAATACTAATAAAAACGCATAAAAGCAGGTATTTCTTATGGATTTATAATATACTATAGAAACATTTTATAGTATCCTCCTAAATACTAAAGCAGCCGGAATTTTAACTACTAGCTAAGGTTAAGTCAAGGCCTTAATGCGTCTTATAATAAACCTTATAATTAAGCCTTCTTTTAACTAAAGAATTATTAACTTTAGTGCCAGAAGCGCAACCTTAAACAGTATTTTAAAGCTTCTTATAATCTTTAGTATAATTTCTTTTTATATTCTTAATAGTGCTATACCTTTCTTATATTTTATTATAAATATAAATAGAATAGGTATTAAGCTTAATAATCTTAAGAATCTCCTTATTTAAGGAAAAAAGAAAGTACCTATTATCTAGAAATAAGGATATCCTTAGTAAATAATTAGTTCCTAAGAACCTGTTATCTTTATGCTCTTAAAAGCAGAGATTTACTAACTTTATTATTAATTTAGCTACCCTTTAATTAACTAACTACATAACCTTCTTACTAAAGCTAGTAAAGATTTTAACAGAGCTAACATAGGAAGGATTACATACGCCTATTATTAATGTTAGATAAACGCTAAGGCTCTTAGTAGATTTAAGTTTACTCTTAAAGATAACCTTAAATTTAACTATAAGGTCCTTATTAATATTATATAAATTAATAAAAAGCCTGTCCTTTATATTATTAACTTAATAACTTTATTTTAAGCTGCTTGCTTTCTTAAACCCTAATAATAAAAAGCTTAAGATATTTAGAACGCCCTTAAAGAATATTAAATTAATACCTATTTTAGTCCCCTAGACTAAATAGTTTATAATACTAAAAGAAACTTTACTTTTAGTAAATTTAGGTATCTAGCTTAACTATTATTAATTAATATTAACAAAGTTCCTGTTAAGGCATATAATAGTATTAGAAAACTTAAGTAATATTACACTCCTTTTTAAAGAGCATATAATATTATTAAGACTAAAGCTTATAGTTTGCTCTTAAAAGAGCAAATACTTTAGATAGCTATTAAAGCAGTTAATAATTCTACTAGCTTAAATAGCCTTATCTTAACCCTTTTAATCTTTAGAACCTACCTAAGGATAATAAATAATTCTCTCCTAAGCTTTATAATTACTTAAAAAGCTAAAATACTTTAAAAAGAAATAAATAAAGTAAGACAGAGTCTTATAAGGCATTAAGTTAATAATACTCTTAACACTTAAAATAGCCTAATAATATTACTAATATACAATCTTCCTTTAAACTCTAATATATAAGTTTATTATAAGAAAGGTAAATAAACTAGCCTATATAAGCTTCTTTTAATAAAAGGAGAGACTTATATTATTAAGATGCCTTATGGCCTTATAAGGTTCTGATTTATAGTTATTAAGCTATATATTACTTTACTAAAAGTAAAGACTTCTTATAAGAATAACTAAGCTTAAAATAAAAAAGCTATGAGAATAGCTTTAACTTCCTAAAAAGGGTAAGGCTTATGCCTAAATAACCTAGATTAAGAAAACGCTAAGATTAACGAAATTGCTTATAAGACTTCCCCTAATAAGAGTGTTTATAATACTCCCCCTAACAACCTTATAGTTCTAACTAAAGAAATAATAATTCTATTATAAAGAGGCTGTAAAAGACCTTAGAAATACCCTTAACTAGAAGCTTTTCTTATAAAGAAAGAAAAGGTAGATTTTTAACTTATAATTAACCTCTATATGCAAGGAAAGATAACCACGCTTAAAGAACCATTTGAACTCTCTAATAAGGCTAAGATTAATACTTTACTAGCGAGAAATATGTTTAAATTCGTTTAATTTAACCCTTAAAAGCATAAAAGTAAGAGACTCTTTAGTTTATAAATAATATATAAGGTTAAGGGCAAAGTAACTAATTCCTTATATAAAAAATCATAATATATTATTTAAGGCTATAGTAACTATAAGAAAGAGGTTATTCTTACATAGTCCCTAATAATATAAAGAGCTAGTTAAAGGCTTATTATTACTCTTGCTTTATTATTAAAAAGAGAAGGCATTATAGCTTAGTTAAGGGATATTACTTAAGCATATATATAATTACAGATAAAGCTTAATTGCATAATACTTATAAAGCTTCTAGCATAAATTACACACCTCTACCTGCTAGATGTTATTATAATTATAATAAAGCCGCTATATAGAATTGCAAAAGCAGGCATGTATTAGTAGTTAATGTATTTTAATTATTATTATTAAAAATTATAAATAATTACATCCACCTACAACCTATATCTCCTTATTTCCTTGAAAGAAAGCTTATATTTTGGCCTTATTAGAATGCAGACCGATAACATATTAGGTCTTAGCAATGCTAAATTCTTTAATTATAAAGAAATTAAGTTAAAAAATGCTAGATTTCTTATAAAGCTAAAGCAATGCCTAGAGAAATCAACGCTATTAATGTTTAATAGTTACATCTTAAGCAAAGCTAATAATAACACCTTCTTCTTATAATAAAAGGTATAAGGGAAGAAGTTATTAGAAGTTAACTAGGATAATCATGCTTAGTATATTAAGCAAAGGGCTTAAGGTATATATATTACTCTTATCTGCTAACCTAAAGCCTCTTATAATCTTTCTATTACTGCCTAAAGTTAATAATTAAAATCTAATAATATAATAAAGCTTAATAAGAGGCTTAAGTAGCAAATTAATAATTAAAGCCACGGACTTTGCTACATACCTCTCTTACTTAAAAATACCTCTTTTTATGTTTTTATTAATAGCTTTTTTACTAATAATAAAGACCTTAGCTTATAGCTTAGCTATGTAATCATTCTTAGTAATAAGGAAAAGAATATTAATACCTCTAAATTCATGCTTATAGGCAATATTATAACCTATAGCTTTATAAAATCTAAGAGAGTTATAAGGAGTGCCTTAGTATTAGAGCTATATAGAATAGTCTAAGGAGTTAATATTGCTTATATAATAAGTATAACTTTAAGGATTATTACTAATTAATTAAATAAGCTAAACATTCTAATTATAATATATACTAATTCTTTTTTATTATATAAGTATATTATTAAGTTAGGCATTATAAAGGAGAAAAGGCTTATAATTAATATTATAGCATTGTAATAGTTATATAAGCGAAGGGAAATCGCGGAAATCCATTAGATAAATAGCTATAATAACCTCACTAATATAATAATAAAAGCCTCCCTAAATAAAAGTCTTAAGACCTTTATAACTAAGAATAAGGCTTAGATTTAAGTAGAAGGTTAGGTAAAGAGACTAACATTAGGCGTTAAAGCTAAAGCTAATTAATTACGCAATAAAGAATTTAAATGTAATAAATTTAAACGCAATTAATTAAGGGACTTTAAAAATACTTTAAACTAAGGAAAAGTTATTTATTTAGGTAATTTTTCTTATGTATTACAACGTTATTAATTTTTCCTTATTTGTTAATTTTTATGGATTTATTATATATTTTAAAGCGATTTCTCTTTTTTAATAAAGAGAGAGTTTGTAAGTATTAGAATTACTTATCTAGAGAATAGAAGGGATATACAATAGTAACTAGGAATTATAGGTTATATGCATAATACACATGCCCTAATTAGCTAGATTACTATGTTATATGACCTAGGGCAGTACTATAGCCATAACACCACACTTTTGCATTATCCCCCCTCTCTTCCCTTTAGATAATTACAATTATATAGAAATTAGACCTTTGTTACCCCCCCTTTGCTGCAGCAATCATACCCTGTGAAGCCAACACAGCCAATCAGGGTGCATGCATTTTATATATAACTTATAATTCCTAGTTAATACAGTATATTCCTTCTATTATTTATATAAGTAATTCTAATACTTATAAATTCTCTCTTTATTAAAAAAGAAGAAAAATTACTCTAAATAACATAAAATGCCTTAATAATTAGATATTAATAAATAAGTAGTAAAGCAAAAAACATCCTTTAAATAAATAACTTTTGTTAGTCCAGGCCGAATGGTTATAGAGGCAAAGAGTGTTGTGGGGGGGGGGGGCCAAAGAGTGTTACA
>AFQZ01000999.1:0-19336 GCA_000222935.2 Aciculosporium take MAFF-241224
TATATATATTATATATATATATATATATATATATATCTGAATGAATGAATGAATGAAGGGGGAAATCATATCGTATAGACGTTTCTAGTATACATGTTTATATAGTATAGGCGTTTATATCGTAAAAATAGTCATGCAGCATAACCCTTTCACCAGCAAATACAATCGTCCTCGTATCTGTACGCACCGTCAAATCTCCCCCGCAACGCCCCGCTCGTGGCCGCCACAGCCACGCACGTCACCAGCACGACGGTCGAGTGCCCGAGGGAGAAGAAGGTGCCGACGGTGGCGGGCCGCTGGCCGAGGCCGACGAGGCGCCGGGTGGCGAGGTCGATGGCGGCGATGTGGTCGGCGTCGAGGGCGTGGCGGAGGCCGAGCGTGTAGGAGAGGGCGGCGGGGGAGAGCAGAGAGGGGTGGGTGGTGAGGAGGACGGCGGCGGCGGCGGCCCAGACGAGGAGGTTGAGGGCGGCGAGGGCGGCGAGGAGGGCGAGGGCGTGGGGGGGGAGGGGGAGGTGAAAGGAGGGGGCGGTGAAGATGGGGAGGAATCTCATGATGGGTAGTTGCGGAGGAGGAGGGAGTGAGTGGGTGGGGGAGAGTGTAGGGTGGGTGGGAGTTGAGCGGGCGTTTGGTTTGCAGCTTGGCTGGCAGGGCGTACGTAGTTCTTGGTGGGTTATTTCTTATGATTTTTACCTAGGCTACATGATGCCCGACTGTGGATTCCGGGCCGAATAAGGAAAAAAAAAAAAAAAAAAAATTAAAGACAATACGCTCGGCGTTGCACCAACAGCATCTTTGAACTACGCGCGACCCCCAAGACAACAACATCAACTCGGCGCAGAGACTGAAAATGATAAAAAAAAGAAAGAAAGAAGAAGAATGACTTCAGAAGCAACCCTCCCTGACTGCTCCTCCTCCTCCTCCTCGCCCCGCTCCACCCAAAACACCACCACCACCCCCTACCAACAACAACTACCACCACCATGACAACCACCGCAAACAACAACAGCACCACCATGACAACCACCGCAAACAACAGCACCACCATGACATCCACCGCAAACAACAGCACCACCATGACATCCACCGCAAACAACAGCACCACCACCTCCCCCCGGACCGCCCAAGTCCGCGCCCTCATGACCACCCTCCTCGCCAAATCCCCCATCTACGGCCTCATCCTCGCCACCATCCACCTCGCCGACGTCCAACCCGGCAGCGTCACCCTCCGCCTGCGCCTCACCCCCACGCACCTGAACAGCAAGGGCGGCCTCCACGGCGCCGTCAGCGCCACCATCGTCGACTTTGTCACCGGCCTGGCCATTTGCGCGCACGACCTGCGCGAGAGCACGGGCGCGTCCGTCGACATGCACCTTTGTTTTTTGGCGGCGGCGCGGCTCGACGACGTGCTGGTCGTGAGGGCGCGGGCGGAGCGCGTCGGCGGCAACTTGGCGTTTGTGACGGTGCGGATCAACAAGCTTGAGGGGGAGGGGGAGGGGGAGGAGGTCGAGAAGGGGGTTACGTTGGCGCAGCACACCAAGTTTGTGAGGGGGACGGGGATGGGGACGGGGAGTGCGACTGCGACTGGGACGGGGACTCGTGGGTCGTGAATCTTCATGGGAAGAGGAGATGGATGGATGGATGGGTGGGAGGATTTGGGATTCGGGGGCGAGGACGGGGGAAGGGGGGAAAGGGGGGGGGGTCAGTGTCAATGTACATGGATGGATAGATGTGATGCTGGGCAGAGCGAGGCGGTGGCGGTTACATCTTGATGGATCTTTCTATAGACGCGTGGACAGAATCCTGCTTGCCCTCGCGGCGCTGGACTCGTCGTCCTGTGCAGAATCATGGCCCAGATGAGCTCGCCACTGCCTCGGAAATCGTCCCTCTCAATCATGGGCGGATCCGCCCATGGAAACTTTGATCCTTTGACAGCACAGGTGTACGGTGTAGAGGAGTAAGTTGGTCCTGTATGACTACCTAGAGGAGTAAGTTGGTCCTGTATGACTACTTAGAGGAGTAAGTTGGTCCTGTATGACTACCTACAGGAGTAAGTTGGTCCTGTATTGAGGAGTACGTTGGTCCTGTATGACTACTTAGAGGAGTAAGTTGGTCCTGTATGACTACCTACAGGAGTAAGTTGGTCCTGTATTGAGGAGTACGTTGGTCCTGTATGACTACCTATTGCTAGCAAATCTGTCATTATATAACACGAGTCACGTGATTGTGACAACAGGGTTCCCTGGATCCCTGTGGCTGTCTGGATTGTCGGCATGGTAGAGGAAGGGAAGGCGTCGAAGGATTCTGTCAGGCAAATAGCTAATCTGCTCTGCCTACGTGTCCCTCCGGGGGCTGTTAAGAAGCAAAGGAAATAATTGGGAATACGAGAATGGATTAGCTTGGCTCTGGGAACAACCAAATCAACAACAATTCCCCTCGATCAATGTCCAAGGGATGGATATGACAGACCTGGTGTGTCAGTTGACGGGGAGAAAGAAGGTTGATTGTATCAACTAGCTACGACCCGTTGGGTCAACTTATATGGATAGTCATGTGACCGTAGACACCGGTCATGTGACATGGTGCGGCACGCACCTTTGATGTGAAAAGGAAGCACCAGCAGCAGCAGGCTCGTCAACATCCCTCCTACCAAGCAGCATCCGGCCCCCGGAGGGACACGCGCGGCGGAATAATATTTGCCCGACAGAATCCGACCCAACGCTCTGCCTGCCTCGACGATGCTCGTAGAGGCAGGCAGCATTGGATGCCCTCCCCGACCACAATGCCGTCAGACGCAGCCGAGCAGTGCCGCTCACGCGTGTCGGCGAGCGAGGCCCAGCGTCTGGTCGTCGACATCCTGACGGGAAATGGCGTCCCGGCAGACAACGCCCTCGTCGTGGCACGGTGTCTGGTGGCGGCCGACCTGCGCGGCGTCGACACGCACGGCATCAACCGAATCCCCTCGTACCTGGAGAGAATCAGGCAGGGCGTGCTGGACCCAGCAGCGCGGCCGCGGCCCAAGCAGGTGACGCCCGTCGTAGCCCAGGTCGACGGCCAAAACGGGTTCGGCTTCGTGGCCACGCGCCTGGCCATGAGCGCAGCCATCGAGTCGGCCAAGACGTACGGCATCGGCATGGCCAGCGTCAAGCACTCGAACCACTTTGGCATGTCGGCGTGGGTGGTGCAGCAGGCGCTGGACGCCGACATGATGAGCCTCGTCTTCACCAACTCGAGCCCGGCGCTGCCGCCCTACGGGGGCACGAGCAGGCTCCTGGGCGTGTCGCCCATTGCGTGCGGCGCGCCAGGCAGGGGTGCGATGCCCGGCTTCATCCTCGACATGGCGCCGTCGGTCGCGGCCCGCGGGAAAATCCACAAGGCCAAGCGTCGGGGGGATAAGATCCCCCTGGATTGGGCGCTCGACGCCCAGGGCCGTCCCACAGACGACCCGGACGCGGCCCTGGGCGGCGTCATGCTGCCCATGGGGGGCCCAAAGGGGTCGGCCCTTTCCATCATGATGGACGTCTTCTCGGGCGTGCTCTCGGGGTCAGCCTTTGCCGGCCACGTCACGGGGCCGTATGACGCGTCGAGGCCGGCAGACGTGGGCCATTTCGTCGTGGCCATCAGGCCGGATCTGTTTATGGATCTGGACGAGTTCAGGGGCCGCATGGAGTACTTGTACGAGAGCGTGGTTGGCGCGGAAAGGGCCTCTGGCGTCGACAGGATCTATTTCCCCGGCGAGATGGAGCAGCTGACGGAGCAGGAGAGGGCCAGGACGGGGATCCCCTTGGCCCAGGCTGAGATTGAGGCATTGAATGCGGAGGCGCGGCGGGTTTCGGCCAGGACGCTCACCCTCGACGTTTGATTTACAGAGGACATTCTTCTCCGCCATCAACGTTGCACAGGATGGGATGTGGGCGAGGCGAGCCGTGAAAGCATGTCCTGTTCCCTTGTTGGCCTCCAGCAGACGCAAGAGATGATGGACAGCCTGTCTGTGTACCGTAGTTTGACTGGAGGGGAGTGTTTCAGGACGACACGCCACGTTGCTTGTTCAAATTTTACTCGAATCTGCCGACAAATTAGTTCCTTTTGCCCAACCTTTCCGATTCGTCTCTCTCTGGCCTACTAGGTCTTTGTTTTCTTTGTTCTTTTTTTTTTTTTTTAATTTAAATTGGCATTGGCATTGATATTGCTATTGTTTTGGTTACTACTGCCATAATTGGTTCCGCTCCTCGTTCAACTTTGTCGGCATGAGGCGGCATCATCCTCTGACCCCCAAGATGCACACGGCACACTGAGACGGGCGTTTCGTCTTTTCCTTGTTTGGAACATGGCATTCGGCGTTCCCGCGAACGGCCTTCTAGAAGAGAGCGTCCGAAACAATCGTGGTTCGCAAAACGACGACGGACCGGAACAGTCGATGCAGCTTTGAACATGTCGGTAAGCGTCTTGAGCCCCTGAAACCTCGGCAGGCGCTCCTGCGAACCCTGCGAACCGAACAATGGAACGGTCCAGGTGATGCGTTTTGGCTGTTTTCTTTTTTCTACTCTATTGTTCCTTTTCTTCTCGAAATCGGCCATGATTGTGTCATTCTGGCTGATTGCTTTTTATGGCGTGCCAATATCTCAAGCGGCTAAAGTCCCTGAAACGAGGTCCACATCTATTCGCCTGTCGGAGCTTCCAAGACGGGGTTCATTCAACCCGAGGTGGTGTGTACTACTTTGAAATTAAAATTGAAGGGATTCGGGGTAAGCACTGGTCGGTATAAGAGAGTCGAATGCTGCTGTCATGTCAAGCTCTGGATGTGTGCGGCGGCCCTTCATCTTTCCCTCCTTTCACAAGTGCAGAGCACTTGCGACTGTACCCAGCGTCGATAATTTTTTTTTTTTTCGTCATTCGTTTGGACTTGCAAATACATTCGCTCTTTTTTCTCTTCCACTCCTTTGCCATGAAGTTCCTCTCGCTGGCCGCCTGGGCCGTGGCCGCCGCCGCCTCGCCCATCTGTCACAAGGACGAGGCCACCGTTGGAACCAGACAGGCCGGTCTCCCGACCAAGTTCTCCTGGTCAGCCAGCCAGCCGTACATCTCCGCCAAGGCCGATAGCCACCACCTCGACGGCATGAAGGACCCGTCGGTCATCTTCCACGGCGGCAAGTACCACGTCTTTGCCAGCGCGGCCAAGGCCTCGGGCTATAACCTCGTCTACCTGAGCTTCACGGACTGGGCCCAGGCCCAGTCCGCCACCTTCTACTACCTCGACCAGACGCCCATCGGGCCCGGGTACCGCGCCGCGCCCCAGATCCACTGGAACACGGCCATGAAGAAATGGTTCCTCCTGTACCAGTGCGGCGGCCCCTGCTACTCGACCAACGCGGACATCAACAAGCCGGGCGACTGGACGGCGCCCCAGCCAATGTACCCGGCGACGCCGGCCGCCCTCGAGCGCACGCAGTGCAACTGGGTCGACATGTGGGTGATCTGCGACAGCGCCCTCTGCCACCTCTTCTCGTCGTGCGACAACGGCGACCTGCTCCGCTCGCAGACCACCGTCGCCAACTTCCCGCACGGCATGAGCGAGCCCGTCGTCTCGCTGCACGAGGCCAACAAGTTTGACAACTTTGAGGCCAGCAACGTGTATAATGTCGGCGGGGGCCAGTACATGCTCGTGGTGGAGGCGGCGGGCCACCAAGACGGGTACCGCTACTTCCGCTCGTGGTACTCTCATAGCTTGTCGGGCAAGTGGGTTAGCCTGGCCAACACGGAGGCCAACCCCTTTATTCGGTCGAACAATGTGCAGTTCAAGAACGGCAACGCGTGGACCAAGGCCTTTAGCCACGGGGAGGTGGTCCGCCACAACGTCGATGAGACGATGACGATCAGCCCCTGCGGGATGCAGTACCTCTTCCAGGGTGTTGATCCCAAGGTGGCCGTGGCGGGGGCGAACTATGATGGTTTGTCTTGGAAGCTGGGCTTGCTGACGCAGGTTGGGTGCTGATTTTGCCGACTTTGGACCCATCTACGGCTTTGAATTTTTTTTCATTCAACTTGGGTGTGAAGTTGATTGGCTGGACCCTATCTGGCTTTTTTTCTTTTTATTTCGAGTATTTGTGTGTGTGTGTGTGTGTGTGTGTAATAAGGGGACGTCTCTTGGGGAAAGGTGTGTTTGAGTAGACTCGAGAAGCAGGATTTCGTGAACAAGGTGTCACCAAAGAATCATGTACATGTACAAAAGGTTGATGGAAGGTATATGTGCTTGGGTTTTTTGTCTCAGTTGACTATGTAATTTTTTTCACTTGGTCCATGTCATGACTGGCTGCTTTTGCACGACGGCTTGCAGCGCCTTTTCGTTGAGAGCATATACTCATGTGGTTGGTTTTCGTTGAGAGCATATACTCATGTGGTTGGTTTTCGTTGAGAGCATATACTCGTGTGGTTGGTTTTTGTTCCGAGCATATACTTGTGTAGTTGGTTTTCGTTGAGAGAATATACTTATGTAGTTGGTTTTCGTTCCGAGCATATACTCGTGTAGTTGGTTTTCGTTCCGAGCATATACTCGTGTAGTTGGTTTTCGTTCCGAGCATATACTCGTGTAGTTGGTTTTCGTTCCGAGCATATACTCGTGTGGTTGGAAACCATTTCTCCTTGGTGAGAGACGAAACGAACGGACTGATGGCCGGCCGTGGACCAAGACCAAGGACGCTTGTCTGGTCTGGTGCGCATGTGTGGGGTGTACCTGATCCGTAGATGGGCTTAGAAAGGCCTCTGGGTTTGACGTTTGGACGGCCTTGTCAGGGTGCGTGGATGTGAGCGCGTGGATGGATGGCTTGTCTCGCGTGACGGTGGCATGTCCTATGCACCCCCATACATACATGTGCATGTGCATGTGCATGCACGTGTATCTACGCTTGCCGTGTCGATGAGAGAAGGACGGGGGAGCACAAACGGTTGCAGAGACGTCCATGTGAGGTGGTTGTAGACCAGACAAGTCAGGTGCGGTGGCTTCATCGGATACCCCTGGGTGGTTTCATTCGGGCGTCTACCTGGTGTAGGAGGCGAGGCAGCCAGGCGAAGGGCGTGTCTTGTGCGATGGTATACGTCATTGAAAACAGATTGATGGAAACAAAGCATGGTGATGAGAATGTCGGATGGGGGAAGTCTTGCGTGTACAAGATTTTCCACTCCAATGCCACGTTGCTCATCACATGTAGGGATTTTCCAACTCCAATGCCACGTTGCTCATCACATCACAAGATTTTCCACCCCAATGCCACGTTGCTCATCACATCTAGGTTCAAAAAGGCAAGCTAGAGCTATCCTTCTTACCATGTACGCCTCGCCAAGACGAGATGGGCACTTTTCCGCTTCCCATGTAGACGGGTAGGTCCTTCCGTAGGCACGTAGGCCCCTCCTATGGGTAGGTAAGTAGGTACTCAGGTCTTGTACGTAGGTAGGTAGGTAGGTAGGCATGTAACGAGGCCCTTTCTGCGAACAAGCACGCACGTCCAAGACTCTTGCAAACTGACGAGCCCCCGGCGTGTTGCACGCACACCCATACGCGGGCGGGGATGCTTCCTTTTCCCAAAAGGCGGTCTGTGCCGTGCCGTGCCGTGCCGTGCCGTGCTCCATTGTGGTATGGTGATGGCGTGCCGCGCGCATCTCGTCGGGACAAGAGCATCAGCGTCATGTCCGCGCGGGGAGGCCGGGCGGGATGCGGCTCTGGGGCGGGCGTCGTTCTGGATCGTTTGGGACGCATGCATGTAGCTGGGTACACAAGTCCCGAAGCGAAAAGCAGTTTTCCCATCGAAAGAGAAAACGAACAAGGAAAAAAAGAACAGAGGAGGAAAAAAAAAAAAAAAAAAAAAAAAAAGAGGAGATAAAAGGAGGGAATGTACAAGAGCAGGAGCAGGAGGAGCATGTCATCACCCGTCAGGCTTTTTCAACGTGCGCATGACATGGGACACGGAACAGGGCCAAACCCCGCCAGATGGATCAAAAGAAAAGAAGACGACGAAAAGGGTTCGTCCACGGGAGTGATGGTCGCGTGATGAGTAGCTGGCGTGTCTGTACGTGTCCTTCCCAGCAGCTCGACAAGCAGAAGCGTTGGAACCCGTATGTCCGGCATTTCCGGGACCGATGGATGACCAGCCGGGTCGTTCAGGCATCTTGGTATCTTGCCCGACAGGTTGGCCAGGTACATTGATGAACACTGCCATGTATCCATTGACGATTCTTTTCAACTCGTACGTGGTGAGGCCCACGTGGCGCACGCAAGCATGCATCCGTCAGGGAACATGTGGTAGGCAGCTGTAGAGCTCCTCTGCGAAACAAGTCTTTGTTTGTTTCGTCGGACATGGCGCCAAGGGAGGAATTGGCCGTTTCTTCTTTCTTCTTTCTTCTCTTGCTTCTTTTCTTTCTTCTCTTCCTTCTTTTCTTTCTTCTCTTCCTTCTTTTCTTGCCTCTTTTCTTTTTTGTTCGCACCAGGCACCAGCCCACCCGCTCACCTGCTTCCTCCGCGTTGGACGGATAACCCCCCCCCCCCATCATCCATCCATCCATCCATCCACCCATTTCACCCGTTCTGCGATAGAAGGCGGAGAACGATGGACGACCACGAAAGTCATCTGGATGCGTGCACATCGCTTAGGCCCGAGCCATGCGAGGCTGATGAGATGGTCCTGATCCACGCGGACCTCGACAATTTCCACCTTCATTCCATCACAGCCAGCACACACCCGCTGCTGGGCCGTTCCCGGCGGCACGCAGCATGCGGGCATTTTCATGGCAGCACGTACATGGCCACAGCCAGACATGTAGTAGATTCGGCAGTCATCGGCGAGTGCATGGGTGCCGTGCCCAAGTATTCGGGTATCTCACAGGGAGCATGGCATCACAATCCCTACCACGAGGATGATGGCGGGGAAGCTCCGCATGAAACACAGATGGGCTTTTTGTGAAACTGCATGCGTTTCCGAGGTGGATGGGAGGAATCCGCCCATCTGCTTTCTCCAATTCCAGACGGAAGTTTTCAGGTATACATACATGTATATAAGCGCATGTATCCATGCGGTGCCTTTGTCGATCCGGCACGCGGGAGCGGAGGGTAGGTAACATGGTAGGATGCATACGAGCGTCGAGTTATTCGGTTTACCTGATTTACGTTGGCTTAACGAGGGAGAAAGAGGGGGGAGGAACAAGTTATAAAGGAATAAAAATAAAAAAAACCCAAGGAAAATGAACTTGGAAAAAAAAAACCAATGAAAACAATAATAACCATGTAGAAACTAGAACTATAAAAAAAGTAGTAATACGATACAAAAAAAAAAAAACCCAATGAAAACTGTAGGTAACGCGCAGGTTACTTCGGTGCTGCTGCAGCAAAGAGTAAGGGGGGGGGTAACAAAGTCCAATAATCTATTCTGTCTATTCTGAGGGAAAGAAGCAGGCTACGATGCAGAGGTGTGGTGTTGTGGCCACGGTACAGTCCTAGGTCACATGACCTGTGATCCAGCCAATCAGGGTGCGTGCATTCTGTGTGTGACCCACAATTCCTGGTCCATGCGGCGTATCCCTTCCATCCTCCATACGAGCGATTCCAACAAAAACAATAATAACCATGTAGAAACTAGAACTATAAAAAAAGGAGTAATAAGATAACAAAAAAAAAAAAAAATTCACAACACAAACAAAGAAAAGCCTTCCCGAAATCTCCCCTGTCTGTCCGCCGGCCCAACAAACACCGGTCGGAGCCACGACGCAAGGAAAGCAATGCTGCCCATTTTGCAAACATGGGTTGGAATGGATCCGTGTTTACCCGTCGCAGGAGCAGCGGCCAATTCCCGAATCCCACCATCAGTCACCATGGCAGAGAGAGGAGGACCGTACGTCTTGGAAAACGACGCGCGACAAATGACAAACGTGACATCATGTCCTCTGCTCGCTGCTTGCGTGTTCGCCCCCCACGTGGTCACAGACAGACGAGTGCGAATTGCTTGAAACCGAATTGGAGGCGCAAGATACTGCTGTTCACTAGGACTAGGCAAAGATGATTATTTGAAAAACGAGAAAGAAAAGAAGAAGAGAGAAAAGAGAGGAAAAAAGAAGAAGAAGAAAAAGAGAGATTCTATGTATCTGTATAATATATATATATATATATATATATGCATATGCATATGCGTGTGTGTGCGTTGTAGAGAAAGGCCAGCCACCTCCGCGGAAACACAACAAGCACATCCCAAAGGACGCGAAAAAGAAACCCAAAAAGGAAAAAGGTCAAAACAAGGTCTAAAAAATCCGCTTTACCCTTCTTAACAATGACAAACATCATCTTGGTCACGCACCCCCACCCGCCACCAGGCACCACGCACACCCACGCACACCCCACAAAAAACGTCGTACCAAGACTGGGGTTCGAACCCAGGCATCTTTCGATAATGGAGAACAAGGTTGCTAAAAGTAACTTAAATCCACCGCCTTGAACCACTCGGCCATCTTGGTATACATCAGCCGAAAGCGAAGGGGACAAAACTTGCTTATTACGTTATCCCATCTGGCTGCTCCGCGGCGCCGCGTGCTCGCCTCGCTCGGGCGGCTGACGCGGCTTGCCCGTTCGAGGACGCTCCCTGGGTTCCCTGGGATCATCCGGGCGGCTAAAACCCAAGGCCTGAGAATGGCTTTCTTATTTTGCTGCCCGTGTCGTGTACATGTGGATATCCGGATGGATTGACAGCGCTCCACCTCCCACCTCCCACCTCCCGCCTCCCACCTTTCCAGATGCCTATACTTTTTTTTTAAAAAAAAAATGAATTTTTATTTTATTTATTTCATTTTATTTATTATTATTTATTATTATTTTTTTTCATTTTTCTTCTATTTTCCTTTTTTTTTTCTAGTCTCATACTCACATCTTTTTTTCAACATCTCATTGAACAAGCGCACACGCATCTCCCCCAAACGTCAACGCTGATGCAATCTGCGCGATACAATGAAAAGCATGACAGGCCCCTCACTGAGCGTGCAACAGACGGGCGGCATGCGAATTGAAACCCCCTCCGAGAAGTACATGGCTTTGACCCAGCTGCTGCGGACTGCACAAAAACACCCTCCACATCACATGCACTCCTCCATTCGTACCATCCACCACCTTCACCACGCCGTAGCCTTCCCGCCAAAGGCGGCCCCCGGCAGGGCCTCCGGAGGGATACGCGGCGTGCTTGAACCCAAAAAAAAGCGCCTATATTCGTCGACGTATACACCAAGAATGGGTCACGCTAGCCCCCCTCCCTATATAACACACACATATATAGGAGCGACCAGCCCGTCCGATCAACCAACTGACTACAAAATCTCCCTGAGGCGATACCTCTTCTGCTGCACATGAAACATGACGAGCCCATTCTTGTAGCGCTCCCACACACGGAGCAGGTCCTCTTCGGTCCCCAGCACGGCCTCAACCTCGCCGTTCAGCCGCTCGATGCGCCGCGCCGTCGCCTCGAGCACCTCCCACTCCGAGAGGCCGAGCACGCGCGCGCTGCTCGCGACGTAGCACGTCTCGTCGGTGCCGACCACGCGCTCCTTGTAGTACGAGAGCACGTCGTTCACGAGGTTGATCCAGTCCTCGATGGCCGGGATCGCGGCCATGTACCCGGCCAGACGGCTCTCCTCCGGGAACGCGGCGTTGGGGAAGAGGAAGAGGGCGTTGGGCTTGGAAACGCCGTCCTTGCGCCGCATCCACCCGAGGAACTTCTTGCTGAGCCTCTGGAAGCCGTCCGGGTGGCCGAAGGAGAGGCCCGTGGCCGCCGTGAAGTCCATGGCGCCCGTGACGATGTTGCTCGTCGCAAAGGGGCCAAAGAGCTTGGTCGTGTCGTCGATGAGGAACCGCGCAAAGTGGTCGTAGGCGGCGTCGCCCTGCGGCTCGTGCCGGATGAGCTTGACGGCGAAGCTCGTCACCTTCTTGACCCGATCCTGGGCCGGCTCGTCGTCGAGGTAGCTTCTCAGGGCCGTGAAGATGGCCACATAGAGCTTCACCTCCGGGGCGCATTGGTGCTGCGTCGTGTTGGCAAAGTCGTAGCCCACTTGGAAGTGGCGGAGAAAACGCTCGCTGGCCGCCGGCCATAGCTTGTTGCGCGCAAAGGCCGACTCCATGCCTCTTCGTAGTTGGACGTCCTCTGCCGGAGGGCCCTGGTTCCAGTCGTAGCCCGTCTTGGCGAGCAGTTGCACCACCAGCTCTCTGTACTGCTCGACATTGACATGTGCTTTCATGGCTTTCTTTTTTTTTTTTTCCCTCCTTCGTTTGTCTTCTTTTCCGGGTCAAGAGAACGCAGGTCTGGGGACGGGCTTGAAAGAAATATCGCTTGCCAAGATAGAGGCGTGCATATGTAGTAAAGGATTGGGAAAGCAGCGGAGAGGAAGGCGTCTCTGCTTTATGCTCCCGAGTCCCTTCCTCGGCCCTGGCACATGAGCCATGTACCGCTATATTATTTGGAAAGTTTATCTATAGCCGGGCAAGGACAGGGAAGATGATCCGGGCACTACAAGAACAGCAGACTCTGGTCAATATGGCTCTCCTAGACCTGACGACAAAACCAAGATACCCAATTATATTCAGATGCAGCCTGCATCTGGGTGACGGAGGATTGACATTATGTAATAGCAAAGAGTACTGTTTGTTTATATCCAGCCGTCTGGTTTTGGTCCTGCATGCGTTTAACGCCGTCGAGTGTGGCAATTCATTAGGTTTGGACAAGTACAAATTGAGTGGCAACACCTTCAACGTGGTCAAGACTCTCCTCAAAATCGCAAACTTCTCTCGTCTCATCTGCCAACCCGCGTCCTCGCCTTGCAAAAAAAGAGTACCCCGTGTCATGTTCATGCAGTAGGAAAAGCTTGACTTGGCAATCGAGGCCGGCTGAACTTTACCCGTTAACGCTGGGCAGGTATGAACAACTCCCGACCTCCTGACTGACATGGATCATCATGCACCTGCATACACATATTCCTATTCCCAGTGCTTGTCTGCAATGGCGACATCACTGTTTCATTATAGTCCTCGATGGACATCCTTCAATAGTATGTAGATTAAGTATGGCGTGCTGAATATACTGCCGACACTGCCGTGTGACGGGAATGGTTACATAATGAGTGAGACTCGAGTCTTTGGCGTTGCCAACTTCCTTCTCCTCTTGCTGACCCCCTATTATACTCGAATGAAACCTCAGTTGCCGCTTCCAATGACATACATTACGTGGACTTTGGAGTCCCCATGATCCGTAGCGGATCGTCTGTATAACGGGAAAGTCTGGCCGATGGCTAGTCATGCAGAGTCGACTCACCTGGGCTCCCTCTGTCTATGGCTTCTCATCTTGTAACCATTTACATATCTGGCGGTACCGAGTGGCCATGTGAAAATATAGCACGCAAGTGCAGCGACGAACGAGAATGGTAAACACTGGAGTCCTATGTAGCAATATGCCTCTTCGCTAGATTTTAGAATTTGCTGTGCGGCCCCAGCCGACCGTCATGAGCCAAGCCGACGGCTAGACGGCGAGAAAGGTCCTGCCGTCCAGGCATAAAACGTGCCATAGCACGCGGTACAAGCCGCTGCGTTGGTTTCACGTAGTTCTTTGTTGAAGTGGCGGCATTCCTGATATGCTGACTCGTGTACCAGACGTCCTTTCGCATGCATGAATCCCTCAACAGCAACGCAACTCCAAGGCCCGTCTCGAGCCTGAGCTGTCAAAAGATTGAAAACAATGTCTACAGCCGCGGTTGCGGTGTCGGCGCCTCGTCATTCACGGAGAGGAAAGGGGCATCGAGCGCAAGGTGAATAATTTTATGAAACTCGTCACCCAAACCAAGCTTGAGTTGATCAGTAGTATCAGGGCCATGTGCCCCCAGTATGATGTGATGACGAAAGTCATAGATGAGCACAAACCCCCGAGTAAAGCATGGCTCGACGTCTGAAGCAAAGACGGCCGTTGGAGCGAGCAAGCCCCAAGAGCAAGGTGCTGATGACAAAGTGGTTGCAAACTCGTATGAACCGACCACTCATGCGACGGACGAGTCACAGAGTGGACTTCCCTCAGCCCGGGAGCGTGGCTGGGACAGCAAAGACGAGTCCAGACGCAGCAGATGCCAGGTAGTCATTGCCCCAGTGGCAGTGAGACTGCTTCAAATGTCTCGAAAGGACATTATGAGGTCGGCTCCAGCTTCAGCGACTGTGCCGCTGCGAGCGGGACAAGTAAATGGACAACGTCGTCGGCTCGGCGTACTTGGGTGCATGCGACCATGGTGTCGTTGAGGATATTGAATCGCTGCCAACCCAGGCCATGCTCTCATCTGATTTTTGTGGATAGGCCAGAACGCTTCGTTTCAAATTCGTGGCCATTGAAGTGCATGGCGGTGACAACAAGCTGAGACTAGCCTGGCAGGGACGCTGGTTCGATTTGAGATGGGAGAGTCGAACTTTGGGGAGGCCAGCGAGGCGGCAAGGGTTCGAGCGACATCAGATGGCAGCATAGCTTGTCGTCCTTGCATAAAAACACCGTCGAGGCTTGCGGCCGGTTGTACCGCGTGCCTGGAAACGCTGCCCATGGGTACAATGCAGATGTGAGACTGGTGAGACTGGTGCCCGATGGCGCGACGATGGCCGTCCAAGGGAAATCCGAGTGTTGCTGGCGTCAGCGGCGACGTGCGTCTGGTTGCAGGACCGCAGGCGGTAGGAGATGGATGACACCCTGCTGCCTTGTAGCCTCACATATACACCATCGCATCGATCCGGAGGGAAACAATGGGATTTCGAAATTGGCAAGTTGACGTCGTCCAGCCTGCTGGTGCCGTGTCCCTCCTGTCCCTCCTGCATACCTAATACGTACTTCATACATTAGTACATGGTGCATGCATCCATCCCACTGTGCATGCGGCAGCACATATATGTATATGCCCGTCACAGATCATGCATGATCCAAAACCTTTGGTCGCGCTGGACGACGCTATTTCGCGACGTGACAAATGAAGTCGCGACCTTGTCCATATCCAGCGCAGGTCACGAAAAGAGCGTCATGACGCGTAAGCGGGGTTCGACGGCAACGTCAGCTGACCACAGAATGTGGAAAGACCGACCGGACCTCGTGCTGCAAAAAGGAGGTAAACATGCCAGATGTCTCGAGAAGCTCAGACAAACGCTCGTGCTACCTCGTTTCTTTGACCAATAATTCCATGCATCGCCTCTCGACATGTCCATCGTCAAAGACAGCAAAGATGATTCTAGCACCAAAAGAAAGAAGTGGCAGCCTCGAACGTATGCTGGTGGGCAACTATCAACGACTACAAATTTGGGAGCGATGAGCTCATGGTGCACACTTTTCGACATGTAGCTGCTCGTTACATTACGTTGGCAACCATGAACTATTCCTAGAGGATAAACCACATTTTTCTTCCGGATCGACACTCCATACTACTGTGCTTCCATGGCGATGACGAGCGAAAAAGATATTCGGAACTCGCCTTTTAATGCCGCATCGACCCGGGGCTTTTGTTTGAGGCGACGCAACGAGAGGGATGAAGTCGCCGCCTAGTAAAGTCGCATTCAAGCTCCATGTACGTGAATGTATTGGGAGCCTTCTTCTTTCCTCGTTCGCTAAAATGATCAGACGAACTGCAGATCCCGACATTGATATAATGGGCATGCATATGTATGCATGTAGAGCGCATTTTAGACGATTGAGATGATACTGCCTACTATGCCGATTTACCAGGGTCGAACCGCGCATGATCCATGTTTTCGTGTCTGAGCTTCTTGAAGAGCAACCTTAGTTTTACTCTCATGGATCATGCTCACCTAGCCTCTCGAAATCTGAAGCCAACACCTCATGCGCCCATGTCTTGCCAAGCCGGCATGACTTGTGGGTGGGGGGATATCGCCAGCGCTCTAAGAAAGTGTCTCGGCCCGCTGGCCGTTGATGCCGTTGACCGAATCTCAAGGCTCTCGTTACTCCCAAGCGGTCCAAGATTTCCTGGTACCGATCTGGTCATCATTGGCGTCTGTCCACACTTTCCCGTCCCGACAAGGCTAGACCGCGGCATTAACCATGCATACAATCATACATGTGTACACATTTGTCGCTTTTGTATCCGATGTACCGGCCGATCTATTAGGGCCGCCACGGGCAATTTGCCGTTTTCTCGTTGTCACCCTGTGATTCATGTGCAACGACAGGAGGCCTTGAACCAGGGGAGAGACCGCCTATTACTGAGAAGCGAATGAGTTCGGTTTAGCGCCATGAGCTCAAGTGGTGCATAGAGCTAGCTATGGAGAAATCTTATTCCAAACGAAACGCTGCACAACAGGATGTTGAAGCTGGGGGGGCGGGATCATGTCATGGAATCTCATGATAGGTCATCGGCACATTACCAACAATGGCAGACTGGAGAATGCAAGTACTATGCGGCCTTGCGTCGGACACCAAAGCCGATGATGCAGGTACGGAGTCCTTGATATTCCCGCTGATTTTAGCCCAGCTATCACGGATAGTCTGTTTGCTTCCTCGGAGCATCAAACCTTTCTGCGGCAAGGGGGAGATGCTGCAGGTTTGCAGCGCTGCACGCATCGTTGGAAATACGTACATAAAGGAAACCGTCCATTTCATTCACGCTCACCTTCAACTATGGCTGTTTTCCCCATCTTTCCTCCATTCTCGATACTCTCCTTCTCCCTTCCCTGTCACTGGTATTCGTCCATTGTCGTCCCGTCTCTATCAACTGTCTTATTCGGCATTTGACAGGACATTAGCGATTCTCTTCATTGAAGAGGAGACATCCCTGTTGCAGGGAACATGGCACTCAAGCCGTTGGTGCTTTTACTTGCCCTTGTGGCATTGTCAACAGCACTGCAATGTTGGAACATGACAATCCCGATATCCATAAGCGCTCGAAACGGCGTATTCGACTTGATGCCACCAACCACAAAGGTTGATGTGACCAACTTGTTCTTGGACTTCAGCCGACCTGGACACAACGTCACAGCTCATTATCTCACAAATGCAAGTACCTTGTTTTCTTTTTCTGGGTGTGTTGCTATTACCGGATATGCGTCTGACATTTCGTCTCCGGGATGGTTTAGTACAAAACCGTTTCAGAAAACTACACACTGGCAGCAACATACTGCGAACCAAAGGCACCCAGTGTCCGCGACGCACTCCAGATCCTCACTCACGGTGTTGGGTTCGATCGTAGTTACTGGGACTATCCCTACCATTATTGGAAGTACAGCTATGTCCGCGAAGCTGTCCGAGATGGCTATTCTACCCTCTCATGGGACCGTCTCGGCGTGGGCGAATCATCACACGGCGACGCGGTGAATGAGATTCAGATGTCCCTGGAAATTGCCGCTCTCAAAGCACTTACCGAAACGGCTCGCTCAGGACAGCTTCCACGCGTTCCTCGTAAGTTCTGTAAGATAATGCACCTGGGCCACTCTTTTGGAGCTGCCATGACGTATGGCCTCACTGCCATGTATCCAGACATCAGCGACGGCATCGTTCTCACGGGCTTCAGCCGAGTGGCCAAGTACATGGCCTATTTCGCGCTGGGCGCCAACTTTGTTCCCGTTCATAGTATCAGGTCGCTTAGTGACAAGTATGGCGCCGGATACGTCGCTCCCGGGTCCAGCATCGGCGTGCAGACCAACTTTTTCGGCCCCGACGACTTTGACCCTGATTTGCTCGATTCTGTCTACAGGAGCGGACAGCCAGCTGCAGTGGGTGAATTGCTCACTGTCGTATCTTCCATACCTCACACAAGCGATTTTGCTGGGCCCGTCATGATCATTACCGGCAGTAGGTGAAAATGTTCCTCTTTACGGAATTGTGCTTGCCATTTTTGTCCAAGATCCCCCCCCTCCCCCCCCCCCCCCCCAAAAAAAAAAAAAAAAACCAGAATCAAGGCCTCTCACACTGCGTCCTTTTTCGGTTTTCTTAGATCGCGACATTCCTTTCTGCGGCGGCAACTGCATGGCGATCACGGACGAGAACGCCTCGGCTCCCAACCTGATCGAGCAATCCAGGGGCAACTTCAAAAAAGCCAAGGTATTTGATGCTAGGATTGTGCCCGATGCCGGCCACGCCCTGAACTTTGGGTACTCGGCGCATGGCGCATTCGACATGATTGGGGCGTTTCTCAAATACCATGTTGGGCCGCCAGCGAAACGAGAGGCGCCTTGGGCTCTGCGGGCAAGGCGGCGGCGAGGCAAGGAGTGAATCAGACGGTGAGCAACGTATACCTGGCGAATGTGTAGGGCGATGGATGGATCTTGTGCGGCGATGGAATGAGAATGAAGGTACATGAATCATGTTGTTGGGCTAGCAATGGCCTGTTTTTCCTTTTCTTTCTTTTTTAATTCCACGAAGCTACGTCAAAGTCTGCCGCTTTCAAGCGCCAAAGCGGGCCCTTTCAGCCTCGTCGACTACTTGTGTGATGGATTTGCATCTACATTCGAAAGCTCCATGCTGCATACTCGTACCTAGTGCTCATAGTTTGATGGCCAGCGCATCATGTGCAGAAACCAATAGGCGGTTTCCGTCCTGACTACTTGGCAGCACCAACGCCAACAAGACGAAATCGACAAGGAGAGCAGAACGACAAGCTATCCTTGACCGCAACTTCGCCTCCTGCTTCTTTTTTGTGTTGTGTCCGTGTTTCAATTCCAAGTTTCAAGCACGAGCCAAGACTCCACATGACATGCGGCTTCCTCATCCACCGTATGTGTTTACAGTCCAAGTTGGTCCTTGGTCTGAGTCGCGTCCCGTTCCAGAAGGAAATGTCGCCGACCAACGGCGCGGCGCCGCATTGCATGCGCATGGGAGCCGAAGAGGTGGGACGTCCGGTTGGGCATGGACCCCTGATCCTGGATCCTTGCAAGGTAGGTACCTAGGTAGGGTAGGGTACGGGCATGTCACAGACGTGACATCGCGTCGGTGCATTTGCGGAGGAGGATGTAGACGATTAGATTGGCGAGCAGTCGAGGCGGGGGTGGCTGGTGCGTGTCTTTTTTTTTTTTTTCTTTCTTTTTCTCTCTTTCTTTTTCCACCAAGATCCTTTTTTCCTTCTTCCTTGACCCTTTTTTTTCGCCTCGTCGCCCACGTCGACATGTGTGTGTGTCCTGTGCGTTTGCAGAAGGGCGTGGTGGATGAGAAGAAAAAGGGGTGGAGGAAAAGAAAGGGGATGGAACGTGGTGGATGAGAAGAAAAAGGGGTGGAGGAAAAGAAAGGGGATGGAACGTGGTGGATGAGAAGAAAAAGGGTGAGGAAAAGAAAGGGATGGAACGTGGTGGATGAGAAGAAAAGGGTGA
>AFQZ01000998.1:0-19344 GCA_000222935.2 Aciculosporium take MAFF-241224
CACTATAAAGCTTAACACTTATATTATTATTACTTTAGGATTCTTTTCTTAATATTATATTTCTTCTTAGGTAGTGCCTTATTCTTTATTAGTTATAAATCTATATAAAAATTTATTAATTATTATACCCCTTATATTGCTTACTTTCCTTATATAATACACTATTACTAGAGGGGGTAATTAATAATAAGGAATCTAATTCCGTGCTTCTTTTTTGTTTTAGGCGTAATACCGCGTCGTATCCGCGGTGTTGTCCTTTTCTACTATATAAGCTATAAAAGGATACTTAAAGTATAATTTCCTTTGCCTAATAAACTGTTTATTTAGTAAAAAAACCCTCTTAATCCTAGGGAATATAACGTATTTAGTATCTATATAGGCTAAACTGCTTTTTTAAGCTCTATATATTATAAACTAGGGACTACTAAGGTATATAGTTAGTAATAAGGACCTTAAATTTATTTCTAAGGTTTAATAAGTAGTATTTACTAAGCTAGGAGTTAAATTTCTAATAGTAACTGCTTACTACCTGCAAATAAATAGAGCAGCTAAACAGAAGAATTAAATAGTAATAATAGCTATTTACTATTATATAGTAATAAATCTAATAGTACTATAAGTATTAATCCTTTTAGTATTATAATACTATCTTAATAATACGGTAGCTATAGCTATTAACTAGTTGCCTAATAAGTTATTATATGGGCTTAAACCACTAAACCTTGTTAACCTTCTTCTAGAGTAAGTAATTTCTAACTTATAGCTAGAGAAAAAGGACTTAAAGGCACTTTATAAGCTTTATTAGAAAGAGGCTTAACTTATAATAACTACTACTACTGCCCTATTTAAAATCAGATATAATTCCTAATATAACTTAGTAGACATTAATATTAAAGACATAGTGTACTTATAACTATATAAAGAATACTAGCTTCTAGAAAAGCTAAAAAAGAAATAGTTACTGTTAGTAACTCTCAGGTTACGGGTATGCTGCAGCACAAGCGTAAGGGGGGGGGGGGTTTAAGTATTTAATTCATCTATATCTCTCTAAGAGGGGAAGAAGCAGGCTATGATGCAAAGGTGTAGTGTTATAGCTATGGTACAGCCCCTAGGTTATATAAACTATAATCTAGCTAATTAGGGTGCGTGCATTTTGTGTGCAACCTATAATTCCTAGTTAATACAGTATATCTCTTTTATTATTTATATAAGTGATTCCGACACTTATAAATTCTCTCTTTATTAAAGAAAAAGAGGAATTGCTCTAAAAAAATGCATAAAACGCCCTAAATAATCAGATATTAATAAACAAATAGTAAAGCAAAAAACATCCTTTAAATAAATAACTTTTATTAGTTTAGGCTGAATAGTTATGGGGGCAGGGGACTAAAGGGTGTAATTCCCGCGTTTAATCTTACTAAATTGGGCGCTTATAATTGCGTTTGAATTCATTAAATTTAAACTTTTTATCAGGCGCTTAATTTGCTATTAAATTTAGGAAGAAATTAGGACTTTCCTAGTCTTTAGCGGCTCTAGCGGCGGTTCCTGTGGTAATTCTTGTAATAAGTCTTTTAACCTATCCTTTTATATGGATTTGGGCTTTATTTTTTATTATAAAGGTCTTAAGAGCTTTATTTAGTAAAGCTTTTATTATTATATCTGCAGGATTATTATTATTATTAATCTATTATATCTTAGCTACTTCTCTCCTTTTATATAACTACCTTAAAGCTATAATATTAATTATTAGCCTTTTTTTCTTTATTATACCTAGCTTAATAATATACTTATAAAGCAAGAAAGAGTTAGTACATATTATTATTAGGATTTTTAGCTTATTTAGTTAGTTAGTAATAATATTTAGAGTAGTGCTTATTATATAGGTAATATTAACACCTTAAACTATTTTATATAGCTTAGAAGCTAAGGCACTCCTTATAACTCTCTTAGATTTAGTTAAGCTATATATTATAATATTTTCTCTAAGGGTAAATTTAGAGGTATTATTATCCTTTCTTTTATTGCCTAAGATAATTATATAGCCTAGTTAAGAGCTAAGGTCTTTATTATTTATAAAAGAACTATTAATAAAGATATAAAGAGCAGCGTTTTTTAGTAAGAAAGATATATATTAAAGTCCATAGTCTTAATTATTAATTTACTATTAAAGTCTTTTATTAAACCTTAAAATATTATTAGATTTTAGTTATTAAACTTAGGCAGTAATAGAAAGATTATAAGATGCTTTAGGTTAATATATTAGAGCAATATACGCTCCTTAGGCTTGCTGTTTAATATATTTTGCTTAGTTAGTTAGGTTATTAACTTATAATAGCTTTTTTCCTTATGCTTTTTATTATAAAAAGAAGGTACTATTATTAGCTTTGCTTAAAATATAACTATTAAACATTAATAGTATTAAAATTATTAACTTCTTTTTTAGCTTTATAAGAAATTTGGCATTTTTTAACTTAATCTCTTTATAATTGAAAAATTTAGCATTACTAAGGCCTAAGGTATTATTAGTCTGCATTCTAATAATCCTAAAACACAAGCTTTTATTAAAAGAAATAAGGAGGCAAGGGTTATATATAAAGGTTATTATCTGTAGCTTTTAGTAATAATAATTAAAGTACATTAACTACTAATGCATGCCAGCCTTTACTATTTTATATAGCAGCTTAATTATAACTATAATAATATCTGACGGGTAAAGGTATGTAATTTACGCGGGAAGCTTTGCAAGAATTATATGATTTAGCCTTGTCTGTAATTATATATATGCCTAAGCAATATCCCTTAACTAAGCTATAATGCCTTCCCTTTTTAATAATAAAGCAAGGGCAATAATAAGCCTTTAACTTACTCTTTATATTATTAGGGACTACATAAGAATAACTTCTTTTCTATAGTTACTATATCCTTAAATAATATATTATAATTTCTTATATAGAGAATTAGTTGCTTTATTCTTAACCTTATATATTATTTAAACTAAAAAGTCTCTTGCTTTTATGCTTTTAAGGGTTAAATTAAATAAATTTAAACATATTTCTTACTAGTAAAGCATTAATCTCGGCCTTATTAGAGAGTTTAAATAGTTCTCTAGGCGTGGTTATCTTTCCTTATATATAAAGGTTAATTATAAGTTAAAAATCTGCCTTTTCTTTCTCTATAAGGAAAGCTTTTAGTTAAGGGTATTTCTAAGGTTTTCCATAGCCTCTTTATATTAGATTTATAGGGTTATTAAGGGGAGTCTTATAAATAATTTTATTAGGGGGAGTTTTATAAATAATTTTATTAATCTTAGCGTTTTCCTAGTCTAGGTTGTTTAGGCATAGGCCTTACCCTTCTTAAGAAGTTAAAGCTATTCTTATAGCTTCCTTATTTTAAGCTTAGTTATTCTTATAAGAAGTCTTTGCTTTTAGTAATATAATGTATGGCTTAATAACTATAAATTAAAACTTTATAGGGCTATAAGGCATCTTAATAATATAAGTCTCTCCTTTTATTAAGAGAAGCTTATAAGGGCTAGTTTATCTGCCTTTTTTATAATAAACTTATATATTAGAATTTAAAGGAAGAGTATATAAAGGTAGGGTTATTAGGCCGTTATAGGTATTAAGAGCATTATAGACTTAGCGCCTTATAAGACTATATCTTGCTTTATTTATTGCTTTTTAAAGTGTTTTAGCTTTTTAAGTAACTATAAAGCTTAGGGGGGAATTATTAGTTATCCTTAGATAGGTTTTAAAGACTAAGAGAGTAGGAATAAGACTATTTAAACTAGCAGAGTTATTAACTGCTTTAATAGCTATTTAAAGTATTTACCCCTTTAAGAAAAAACTATTAGCTTTAGTCTTAATAATATTATATACTCTATAAAAAAGGGCATAATATTATTTAAGTTTTCTAATACTATTATAAGCCTTAACAGGGACTTTATTAATATTAATTAATAATAATTAAGCTAAATACCTAAATTTACTAGAAATAAAGTTTCTTCTAGCATTATAGACTATCTAGTCTAGGGGTTTAAGATATGTATTAATTTAGCACTCTTTAAGGGTATTCTAAATATCTTAAGCTTTCTATTATTAGGGTCTAAGAAAGCAGGCAGCTTAAAATAATATTACTAAGTCTATAATATATAAGACCGGCTTTTTATTAATTTATATAATATTAACAAGGACTTTGTAATTAAATTTAATATTGTCTTTAAGAGTGAATTTAAATCTACTTAAAGCTTTTATGTTTATCTGGTATTAATAGCAAGCATGTGTTATTTTTTCTATATTAGCCTTATTAAATTCTTTACCAGCTCTAGCAAGAAGGTTATTTAATTAGTCGATTAATGGATGACTAAATTAGCAATAAAGTTGACGGATTTCGGCTTTAAAAAGCATACAAATAGCAGGTTCTTAAGAACTAGCTATCTACTAAGGATATTCCTATTTTCTAATAATAAGTATCTTTTTATCTCCTTAGATTAGAAGATTCTTAAGATTATTAAGTTTAATACTTATTCTATTTATATTTATAATAGAATATAAAAACAGTATAGCACTATTAAGTATATAAAAAGGTATTATACTAAAAATTATTAAAAGCTTTAAAATACTAGTTAAAGTTATAGTACTAGCTTTAAAGGTAATAGTTCTTTAGTTAGAAGAATGCTTAATTATAAGGTTCTTTATGATTTTTATTAGAGTATTAACTTAGCCTTAGCTAGTAATTAAAATTCCTAATACTCCTATATTTAGGAGTATACTATAAAATATATTTGCTATATATCTTATATTTATAAGATATATATGTTATTAAGGTTGTTTATTAGTATTATAGTTATAAGGGTCTTTAAGAAATAAGGCATGTTTAAAAGCATTATTTTGTAAGAAGTTTACGGTTAATTAGAAAAAAAGTGGGGGGTTTAATGCTTATATAAAGAATACTATAAAGGAGAGAGTATTATAAGCCTTTTTGTTATTTGGTTCCTCTTTTTTATTAGTAATAAGAAAGGCAGCGTTTTAAGTGGCTTTTTTATGCTTATTCCCACTACTATTATTAGTAGTAGTAAGTTAGGCTATTTCGCCTTTATAGGCCTATAAGAATACATAATATTAGCGTTTAGAGAGTGGTTTTTAGTGTTATTTATTATTTTACTAAGTTACCTTTGCTTTCTTTTACTTAGAGGTAGGATAGTTAGTTAACTAGTATTTTTTTTATAGTATATAAAGCATTTTTTTAAGCTCGCTCTAGCTTAGGGTTTTTTATAATATATAGCTTATAAATAGCATTAGTCTGTAAACATTACTATGTTAGTGCTTTAGTCTGTAGACTAGGTAATAAGAGCATTGTTATTAGTATTTATTAGTAACTAACTTATAAAGGTTAGTAGTATATCTATTACTAAGAGGTAATTTCAAAGATTACTAATAAATCCTTTAAAGGTTAGCATATTCCTAAATTTTAAATTATAGAAATTATTATTATTTTCTATTACTTGTTATACTTAATAAAGAAGAATTATATCTTACTTAAGAGGAGGGATGACCAACACCGCGGACACGACGCGGTATCACGCCTAAAACGAAAAAGAAGCATAGAATCGGATTTCTTATCGTCGAATACCCCCCCTAGCAATAGCGCATTGCATAAGGGAAGTAAGCAGCGCAAGGGGTGCAATAATTAATAAATTTTTGCGTGGATCCATAACTAACGGAGGACAAGGTACCACCTAGGAAGAAATATGATATTAAGGAGAGAATCCTAGAGTAATAGTAGTACAGGAAAAACTAAAGAATAAAATAAAATTACTAAAGGAGTTAATAATAAAAGTTATCCTAAAGGCAGAAATAACAGAAGTATAAGCTTTTATTAGGACCTTTATGCAAGTTACTATAGATACAGAAGGGGAGATAGCCTAAGCAAAGACTAGCACAGGAGATCTACAGGCGTTAATTATAGAAGCAGTTAACAGTAAAGTAGAAACCACAGTTAAGAAGGCGGTTAAAGAGGCAATAAAGGCTGTCCCTAGGACTAGATTAATGGTTAGGGGAACTTGGGCAACTATTGCAGCTCGTGGAGTTATAGGGCAGAATATAACGATACCTTTAGCCTGAACAGAGGGTATGGCGATACCAGCCCGCTATTACTAGGAAGCAATAGTAAAGGGAAACACTATTAGCAAGGCAGTTAGGAACAGATTGCTAGGAGAGATTATAAAGGCAGTAAACAGCGCTATTAGCATAGAGAAGGCAATAGCAGCACATAGACTATAGAGTAGAGACATAGTTATTACGTTTACTAAGGCAGGGAGGAAATAAAAGGAAAACACGGCCTAGGTGAGAGTTACCTTTGGACCTATAGCGGAAGTAAACAGGAAGATGTTTAGTGTAATTATTAAGGGATTCCCAACATAATTAACGAACTACATTACAATTAAGGATATAAGGAAAAACATTAAAAAGGAGAATAGTCTAAACATAGCGAAGATAATAGTGCGGAAGATAAAGGGAACAGCGATAAGGGCACCACTAGTGGTTAGCATTAAGGGTACTAAGGCAGTAAACCGCCTATGCTATAGGGGAATAGTATACCAAGCAGAGATTTTTAACGCTAAGCCATATAATAAGATGGTCCACTTAAAGCAATATTATAATTACTATAAGATTGGATATATTGCTAGGTACTGTAAGGAGGAAGCAAGATGCGGCAGGTATGCTGCTGGAAAACACCCTAAGGGAGAGAGGACTTACCTGACGTTAATAGGCAAGGTACGGGAGAGATGCCTAAATTACGCAGGGGCATATCCAGCATAGTCTTGGCTATGCTCAGTAAGTAATAATAAGTAGCAACAGGCCTAGGAGGCTTACGCTATAAGGCCGCTGTTCTTCCGCGACTATCGGTCAGAGGCCGTAACAGCTACTATAGGCAAGGGTTATTATAAAGAAAAGACTAGGGGATTAACAGAAAGGCAGCTAAGAGGAAGGAGCATATAACTAAGGGGCCTTTCTATAAGACAAACATACAAACTATGATCAGGACGGCAGAGACCGGCAGAGAAAGGCATGATACTGGCCTTCCTATAACTAACAAGAGAGCAGAACAATACCGGAGCCAGCCTAACCAGGGTGCTCCGAAGCACACAATAGAGTATATAATTAAGGTTATATACTGGAATATACGGAAGAAAAGCAATCTAGTACATCTGGCGTTGGGGCATGACGTTAGCCCTAAGGTAATAGCCATTTAGGAACCAGAAGGCTATAACAGTATACCGCTAAATCCATCTTAGGGGCACTATACATTAGTAATATACAGTAGAAGAACGGCGATTTATATACACCAGAAGGTCAAGGCAGGGCTTTAGACTATAGGGAGGGGGGAGGATTAGTATAGTGTTAAGCTATATAGAGTAGAGGTGTACAACATGTATTCCCTGGCTTATAAAAGGGAGTGGCAGACACCTCTACAATACTTCGCTAATACCTAGGCAAAGGGTTGAAGTGTATTTGTAGGGGACTTTAACTAACATCACCCCCTATGGGACAGATTCGGCAGGACCTCTCAGGGGCATGATAAGATGTTAGAATTTATAATAAGGTGGCAACTTGGCCTAGTTACTCCGTTTAGGGAAGTAATAAGGAAAGAACATGGAAGCAGGGATAGCACTATTAATTATGCGTGGACTACTTATAACGTTAGTGTTGAGTTCACCGGGCTAGTAGAAATCGCCAGATCCGACTATATGCCTTAACTTATTAATATTAGGATAAGCAAGGAATTTAGCAGCAGCCTAGGGTCGATCTGGGGTTAGAGAATAGCAGACAAGAACCTAATTATAGCAGAGGCACTAAACAGGCTTAGAAAGGAGGGGTTAGAGCTCCTGCTAGGTAACTGGCAGGAAGTTAACAACTATACGCAATAGCTTACTTACCAGCTCACGGAGATAGCTAACATAGTAGCACCTAAACGACCTTAAGGGCATAGTAAACTATAGCTATAGTGGAATAAAAGGGTTAAGGATGCAACAGCAGAGGCAAGACGTGCTAGCAGGCAGTAGTAGCAACAATAGACATAGGAATCATGGCAGACCTTAACAGAAGCTACAAAAATACAGGACTATATTATCTTAAAGGAAAAGAGAAGCAGCTAGCAATAGGCTGTTAGTAAGCTATCTAGGTCTAAAGGGAGCCTCTGGACCTTAGAGCGTTAGGCCCGGCTACAGAGTGGACTCCCCCTAGAGATGTAATAAGTTCTGCTACTAACTCGGCTAGGAAACGATAGTAGGGAGGAGATAGTGGAGGTTATACATAAGGGCAAGGCAAGGGCATTTACAGAGAGGTTCTTCCCTCCATCTGCGGCTAGGGCTCTAGGACCAGAGGGAAAAGAGGGGATAAGATACTGTGACGATAAACAGGTGGCTCCTGTGTTTACAGAGGAGGAAATTAGAGAAGTTATAAAGAATACGGCAAGCTGGAAAGCCCTAGGGCCAGACGAGCTACTAATAGGTTTCCTTAAGCTATATAGCGCAGCCCTAGTATTATGTTTAACACGCCTTACAAATGCATACTACAGCTTAGGACACCATCCGGCCTCCTTCCAGCATGTAAAGGTAGTAGTTCTACGTAAACCTAGGAAGACCCCTAAGGAGTTAGGCAGACCAGGGGGGTAGAGGCTAATATTGTTGCTAAACACAATAGGCAAAGTGATTAAGGGAGCCATTACAAGGAGGATTACTACTATAGCAGAGGAAGGCCATATACTGCCGGATATGCAGATAGGCAACAGGGCTGGCAGGTTAACAGAGGTAGTACTAAGCACGCTAAAAGAGGTAGTAAGGACGGCGTAGCACTATCGGGGGATGGCATCATTACTACAGCTGGATATTACTAGGGCGTTTAACACTATTAGCCATAAACAATTAATATGCACTATAAGGGAGTTAGGACTGCTAGGGTGGATAGCTAGATAAATAAAGGGTTTTACGTTAGGAAGAAGAGCGTAATTAGCGTTTAACAGACGTACTACTAAGGAAATCCAAATTACTGCAGGGGTTTTGCAAGGGTCGCCGGCGTCTCCTATCCTCTTCCTGTTGTATATCACACCACTATATTAAAGGCTGGCGGCGGCAGAATCAATACTAATGTTAGGGTTCTTGGATAATATAAACATTATAGCATATAGAAAAACAGCAGAGGAGACTAAAGTATAACTAAAAAAAGCCTAGAGAATATATAAGGAGTGGTTAAAGGAGTATAGGCTAAGGTTTAACTTAGGGAAGAGCAAGTTAATGCACTTTACAAGGAAGAGGCAGGCAATTATAATAACGATCTAACTTAGAAGTACAACAATATAACCGACGCAATCAGCGCGATTCCTAGGGATTTAGATCCACCGGAAGCTTTGTTAGTTAACACACATAGAGAAGGTAAATGCTAAGCTAGCACGGCAGAAGTTAGCCCTTACAGCGCTGGCTGCATTTACATAGGGATGCCGACTAGAATGTATAAGATCCCTTTATATATAAGTAATAAGAAGCATAATAGCATATAGAGCTAGGATATACCACACCCGCAGCGAGTCAGAAGGGGTAGCACAAGGGGTAGTAAAGGCATTTATAAAGGAACAGAATAAATGCTTAAGGCAGGTTATAGGGGCATATAAGGCGACGCTAGTAACACTCTTAAAGACAGAAGCAGCAGTACTGCTAGTGGATCTGTACCTTAATTACATTAAGCAATGATTCTACTAAAGACTTAAGGACAGTGGCATAGGCAAGAAGATACAACAAGCATATAATTCGATAGCATTGCAGCTACAACGTTGAGGAAGAGGCTGCTAATGCAACCTCTATAAGGCGTTTCCTGATCGCCCCCCCCCCCCTCCCTAGCGGCCTTACAGCCAGGCAGGAATTAGAGAGGGAGTGGGAAAAACAGTGGATATAGCAGAGGCATAAGGCTCGGGTGAGAAGAGGACGGGCAAAAGTAATAGCAGCAGACAAGGAACCTAATTTTAAGAGCATAAAGAAAATAGCATGGCTCTATAATAGCCTGCTTAAGTATAAATCTGCGGCCTTAGTGCAGCTCTAAACAGAAAAAATAGGGTTGAATGCCTTTCTCTATAGCAGACAGGTGCCCAAGGTAACATCGCCAATATATTAATATTAGGGAGGAGATGAGGATATCTACTACCTTATTTTATTGTGCCCGGAATATAATCATCTAAGGCCGATCCTGGCAATGCCCGTAATAAGAGACCTAAGGGAACTTAAGGCAGCATTAAACAACAAGAAGTTTGCACCGATTATCGCAAAGTAAGTGCTCTTAACTAGGCGCCTCCAGTAGTACAGGTTAGCAGAGGAGCTTTATAAGGCATAGCAGATATACAATAGTAAGGCTAGGAAAGGGACCAGAGGTAACGGAAACAACAGAAAAGGGGAGGAAGAGCCGGATTAGGAGGGGAGGTGCTTATAGGGGGTTTCTACTAACATACTAACCTCTTATATAAAGCATAACCACACTTCTGTCATTATCTGCAGTTCCCGGGGAACTGGCAGATACTGTATACTAATGGTTAAAAATAACAAAGACTCTATAGTAAAGGCTTAGCGGGAGCTATATAGAAGAATATAGGTTTTCTCCCCTGTTTTAGGGTTTTTCCTGTATTAAGAAGTTAGCTGATGGACTAGATAGTAGCTCTAGCTACCTAGCGTACAATAATATATCTTACTTAAGAGGGTTATAAAAGCTATTAAATATCTTTATAAGTTAGTTAAGAAGAATTTCTAAGCATTCTAACTTATTCTTTATTAGATGTTTTATAATAATATAGTAAAGGCATAGATTAGTAAATTATGTTTTATAAAAGCTCTTATTCTTAGGTGTTTTAAAGTGATTTTTAATGTTCTAAGTTATTTCTTTAAATGAAATTATCTTTATTCTAAAGTATTTAAGGAAGTATATATAAGCTTTACCTTAAAGCATAATAAGAAAAGCTTTTAGGTAAAGTAAGAGGGAAACTCCTACTTAAGAATATTTCTCTTTAAAATATAGTAACTTTTTATTAATAAAGTTATATACTTCTTTAGAATATTATTCTTTTTTTTAGTAAAGTCTCTTAAGAGTATTAAGAGCTTTTTAATTACTATTAAAAAGTGTTTTAGTTAGGGTTTATAGTTCTGGTTAAGGGTCTTTATTTAAATAAAAATCTTTATTATAATTAGAATCCTTATTATTAAAAAGTTTTAGTTATTAAGTTTCTTTTCCTTTTTTAGTTACTTTTTTTAGTAAAGGTTTATATTTTATATTAGGGTTAATATTTAAGATATTAATAAGATTTTTAAAAACATTTAATCTTAATCCTTTAGCTGTTTTAATACTATTATTATTAAGGTAATTACAAAGGGTATACTTAAGATTATTATTAACTTTATTAAAAGTATCCTTTATTTAATTTTTATAATCTTATTAGAAGTTAATAAGGAGGTTATAACCTTTCCCTTTATTAAGAATATAGTAGTAAATTGTATATATAATACAGTTATTAATCTCTTGTTTAATAGCTATATTAATATTAATATTATTAACTAACTTAGTTTAATTTTAGGATAGGATTAAATAATGCTTATAAAGTTTTTAAAGAAGAGTGCTCTTTAGAAGTTTTCTTTTATAAATATCTTTTTAGAGTTATTTATTAAAATTATTTATTTTTCCTTAGCTTAATAATATTTTGGTATTTTAGGCTTTATGTTTAGTACTAATTAAAGCGGTTAGCATTAGTTAATTCTCTATAAATAACAGTAAAGATTTAGTTTTAATTATAAATAAGTAATAGTTAATAATAAGGGAGAAGATTTATAAGAAATAAGTCTTCTTATTATTATAAATAAGTAGTAAAAGTTAATAACTAAAGAAATAATCCTTTAGTTAGTATAATATTAGAATTTCTTATAGTTATATAAAGTAAAAGCATTTAGATAAGTCTCTTTTAGGTATAACCTAGTAAATCTATAGTTATTAGTAACTACTAATTAGTATTAGTAACTCTTAGGTTATGGGTATGCTGTAGTATAAGCATAAGGGGGGGGGGGGGTTTAATATTTAATTTATCTATATCTCTTTAAGAGGGGAAGAAGCAGGCTATAATGCAAAGGTATAGTGTTATAGCTATGGTACAGCCCCTAGGTTATATAACCTGTAATCCAGCCAATTAGGGTGCATGCATTCTATGTACGACTTATAATTTTTAGTTAATGTGGCGTATCCCTTCCATCATCCATACGAGCGATTCCGACAGTTACTATAAAGAGCAAAACCATATAAGGTTCTTAAAAAGGTAAACCCTTTATTATACTAACTTAAATTTCTATTAACCTTAAAGGTATATTTAATAGTATTAATTATATATATATAGAAACCGCACTAAAGTAAAAATCCTTTTAGTAAATAAAAAACACCCCTTTTACTAATTAATCTTAAAGGGAGTAGCAAAGCTAATTACTAGGAGATTAAGCAGATTATCTTATATAAGGTAAAAATCTACTATACTAAGGGATAAAGCCTTATAATAGCTTATTTTATAAGATAAAAAGAATATACTACTAAAGATAGCTAGTAAATTAATAAAAGCAAGATAAAGGTAAATATATTAAAGTTAATAAATAAATATTAGAAGGAGTATCTAATTAACTAGAATAAAAAGTATAAAAAAAAAGAGCTTATAAGGTAGGAGTGCTAATAATGCCTTAAGGTTAGCAGGATTTAATATCCTATAGGACCTTATATAATTACTATAAGTAGAAACATATAACCTTATTTTCCCTATAACACTACTTATAATTTTACCTTACTTTTCACTTAACCTCTTATCCGTACCTTTTAACCCCCTAAATTTCCTGTTTTTTTTTTATTTTTTAACCTTTTATTCTTACTTTTAACTATTATACACTTTAAGTTTTATTTTATTTTATTTTATTTTTAACTATTATTACCCTCTCTTAGATAATTCTAATATATATTATAAGAAATATAAAGGATAAGCTTTATATAAAGGTTTTTAATCCTAATGTCTTAGTTAAGTTTTTACTATTTTATAGAATAAAGTAAGCAATAGGGACTAAGTTTGTAAAGTTATTCTTTAGGGGAAATTAGGCAAGAGTAGCTAGAAATACTATCTCTATTATATATAACTAATTAGCTAAGGCTTTATAAGAAAATAAGTAAAGGGAAAAGGTATATACTAACCTATTAACTACTTATTAATACTGTCGGAATCGCTCGTATGGATGATGGAAGGGATACGCCGCATTGACCAGGAATTATAGGTTGCATACAGAATGCATACACCTTAATTAGCTGGATCACAGGTTATGTAACCTGGGGCCGTACTGTGGCCATAACACCACACCTCCGCATTATAGCCTGCTTCTTCCCCTCTTTTAGAGATATAAATAAATTAAATATTAAACCCCCCCCCCTTATATTTGTGCTATAGCATACTTATAACCTAAGCGCTACTAATACTAATTAGTAGTTGCTAATAACTACAGATTTATTAGGTTATACCTAGAAGAGACTCATCCGAATGCTTTTACTTACGTAACTATGAGAAATTCCGATGTTGTGCTAACTAAAGGATTATTTCTTTAAATTATTAACTGTTAAATCGTCTATAATTATAAGAAGACTTAACTCTTATGGATCTTCTCTCTTATTATTAACTATTACTTGTTTATAATTAAAACCAGATCTTTACTGTTATTCACAGAGAACTAATGCTAACCGCTTTAATTAGTACTAAACACAAAGCCTAAAACACTAAAATGTCTTTAAGCTAAGGAAAAATAGATGATTTTAATAAATAACTCTAAAAGAATATTTATAGAAGAGAACTTCTAAAGAGCACCCTACCCTAAAAACTTTATAAGCACTATCTAATTTTATTCTTTAATTAGACTAAGTTAGTTAATAATATTAATGTTAATACAGCTACTAAATAACAGATTAATGACCGTATTATATATACGATTAACTACTACATTCTTGACGAAGGAAAAGGGCGCAATCTCCTTATTAACTTCTAGTAAGATTATAAAAATTAAACAAAGGATACTTTTAATAAAATTAATAACAACCTTAAGTATACCCTTCGTAATTACCTTAATAACAATAGTGTTGAAACAGCCAGAGGATTAAGATTGAATGTCTCTAAAGATCTTATTAATATCTTAAACATTGACCCTAATACGGAATACAAACCTTTGCTAGAAAAAGTAACTAGGAAAGGAGAAGAGATTTAACGACTTAAACTTTCTAATAATAAGAACTCTAATAATAAAGATTTTCATTTAACTAAAAACCCTCCCCTAGAACCATAAACCCTAACTAGAACACTTTTTAACAGTAATCGAAAAGCCCTTAATACTCTTAAGAGACTTTACTAGAAAGAAGAATAATATTCTAGAGAAGTATACAACTTTATTAACAAGAAGTTACTACATTTTAAAGAGAAATGTTCTTAAGCAGGAGTTTCCCCCTTACTTTACCTAAAAGCCTTCCCTATTATGCTTTAAGGTAAAGCCTATACATACTTCTTTAAATACTTTAGAGCAAAGACAATCCTATTTAAGGAGATAACTCAGAATATTAGGAATTACTTTAAAACACCTAAGAATAAGAGCTTCTATAAAACACAATTTACTGATCTATGCCTTTGCTATATTATTATAGAATATCCAATAAAGAATAAGTTAGAATGCTTGGAAATTCTTCTTGACTAACTTATAAAGATATTTAATAGCCTTTATAACCCTCTTAAACAAGATACAATTCTTCTTCATTAAGTATAACAAGCAATAGAAAATAATAACGATTTCTATAATACTAAATTCAGGAATGTGCTAACCTTTAAAGGATTTGTTAGTAATCTTTAAAATTGCCTCTTAGTAATGGACATACTACTAACCTCTATAAGTTAGTTACTAACAACTACTAACAATAATTTAACTGCCCTTATCGCCCGGTCTACAGACTAAAACACTAATACAGTAATGTTTATAGACTAATGCTATTTACAAGCTATATATTATAAAAAACCTTAAGCTAGAGCAAGCTTAAAGAAATGCTTTATCTGCTATAAAGAAGGATACTAGTTAACTAACCATCCTGCCTCTAAGCAGAAGAAAGCAAAAGTAACTTAGTAGAATAACAAAAAACACCAAAAACCACCCTCTAAACGCTAATACTATGTATTTCTATAGGCCTATGAAGGCGAAATGGCCTAACTTACTACTACTAATAATAGCAGTAAGGATGAACATAAAAAAGCCGCTTAGAACGCCGCTTTTCTTACTACTAATAAAAAAGAGGAACCAGACAATAAAGAGGCTTATAATACTCTCTCCTTTATAACATTTTTTATACAAGCACTAAATCCCCTACTCTTTTCCTAATTAACCATAAACTTCTTGCAGGATAATGCTTTTAAACATGCCTTATTTCTTAAAGACCCCTATAACTATAATACTAATGAACAACCTTAATAACATGTGTATCTTATGGATATAAGATATGCAGCGGATACATTTTATAGTATACTCCTGGATACAGGAGCATTAGGAATTTCAACTGCTGGCTAAGGCTAAGTTAATACTCTGATGAAAATCATGAAGAACCTTATAATTAAGCATTCCTCTGACCAAAGGACTATCACCTTTAGAGCTGGTACTGCGACTTTAACTGGTATTTTAAAGCTTCTAATGATTTTTAGCATAATACCTTTCTATATGCTTAATAGTGCTATACTGTTTTTATATTCTATTACAGATATGGATAGAATAGGTGTTAAACTTAACAATCTTAAGAATCTTTTAATTTAAGGAGACAAAAAGGTACCCATTATTAGGAAATAGGGATATCCTTAGTAGACAGCTAGTTCTTAAGAACCTGCTATCTTTATGCTTTCTAAAGCCGAAATCCGTTAACTTTATCGCCGATTTAGTCATCCGTTAATTAACCGATTAAATAACCTTCTCGCTAGGGCTGGTAAAGAATTTAATAAGGCTAATATAGGGAAAATCACGCATGCTTGCTATTAATGCCAGATGAACGCGAAAGCTCTAAGTAGATTTAAATTCACTCTTAAAAACAATATTAAATTTAACTACAAGGTCCTTGTTAATATTATGTAAATTAATAAGAAGCCGGTCTTACACGTTATAAATTCGGTAATATCATTTTAAGCTGCCTACTTTCTTGCACCTTAACAACAGAAAGCTTGAGATATCTAGAATGCCCTTAAAGAGTGCTAAATTAACACATATCTTAGACCCCCAGACTGGATAGTCTATAATGCCAGAAGAAACTTCGCTTCTAGCAAATTTAGGCATTTAGCTTGACTATTGTTAATTAATATTAACAAAGTCCCCGTTAAGGCTCATAATAGCATCGGAAAACTTAAGCAATATTATGCCCCTCTTTACAGAGCATATAATATTATTAAGACTAAAGCTAACGGTCTTCTCTTAAAAGAGCAGATACTTTAAATGGCTGTTAAAGCAGTTAATAACTCTGCCGGTCTAAATAGTCTTATTCCTACCCTTTTAGTCTTTAGAACCTATCTAAGGATAATAAATGATTCCCTTCCAAGCTTTACAGTTGCTTAAAGAGCTGAGATACTTTAAAAAGCAATAAATAAAGCAAGACGCAGTCTTGCAAGACGCTAAGTCTACAATGCTCTTAATACCTATAATAGCCTAATAACCCTGCCTATACACACTCTTCCTTTAAATTCTAATGTACGAGTTTATTATGAAAAAGGCGGATGGACTAGCCCCTATAAGCTTCTTTTAATAAAAGGAGAGACTTATATTATTAAGATGCCTTATAGCCTTATAAAGTTTCAGTCTATAGTTATTAAACTGTATATAACCTTGCCAGAGGTGGAATCTTCTTACGAGGAAGACCCGGTTTATAAGGAAGACCTGGTTTAAGGTAATGAAAATCATAAAAACCCCCTAGATAACCTAATAACTCTACTATAAAGAGGATGTGGAAGACCCCGGAAACACCCTTAAGCAAAGGCTTTTCTTACTAAGAAAGAAAAGGCTGATTTTTAACTTACAATTAACCTTTACACGCAAGGAAAAATCAATACACCCGGAGAACCTTTCGAACTCTCTAACAAAGCAGAGATTAATGCTTTACTAGCAAGGAATGTGTTTGAATTTGTGAAATTTAACCTGTAAAGGCATGGAGGCAAAAGACTCTTTAGCTTGTGGATAGTAAGAGAAGTTAAAGGCAAGGTAACTAACTCCCTATATGAAAAGTCACAATATGTTATCCAAGGCTATAGCAACTATAGGAAAGAGGTTATTCTCACGCAGTCCCTAATAATTTAGAGAGCTAGTTAAAGGCTTATTATTACCCTTGCTCCCTTATTAAAAAAGGAAGGCATTATGGTTTAGCTAAGGGATATTACCTAAGCATATGTGTAGTTACAGATAAAGCTAAATCGCATAATTCTTGCGAAGCTTCTAGCATAAATTGCATACCTTTACCCGCCAGACGTTATTATGGTCGTGATTAAGCCGCTATACGGAATAGCAGAGGCTGGCATACATTAGTGGTCGACGTATTTTAATCATCATTATTAGAGACTATAGATAATAACCTTTATATATAACCCTTATCTTCTTATTTCTTCTAGTAAAAGCTTGTGTTTTAGAATTATTAGAATGCAGACTAATGATACCTTGGGACTTAGCAATGCTGAGTTTTTTAATTGCGAAGAGGTTGAGTTAAAAAACGCTAAATTCCTTGCAAAGCTAAAAGAGAGGTTGACGATTTTAACACTATTAATGTTTAACGGTTGTATTTTAAGTAAAGTTAATGATAATACCTTCTTTTTATAACAAAAGGAATAAGGAAGGAAGCTATTATAAGTTAATAACCCAACCGACTAAGCGAAATATGTTGAATAGTAAGCACAAGGAGCGTATATTACTTTGATATATTAACCTAAAGCATCTTATGATCTTTCCATTACTGCCTAAGTCTAACATCCAGAATCTAATAATGTTTTAAGGCTTAATAAAAGACTTTAATAGCAAATTAACAATCAAGACCATGGACTTTAATATATATCTCTCTCACTAGAAAACGCTGCTCTTTATGTCTTTATTAACGGTTCTTTTGTAAATAATAAAGACCTTAGCTCTTAACTAGGCTATATGATCATCCTAGGCAATAAAAGGAAGGATGACAATACCTCTAAATTCACCCTCAGAGGAAATATCATAATATATAGCTCAATAAAATCTAAAAGAGTCACAAGAAGTGCATTAGCTTCTAAGCTATATAGGATGGTTTAAGGTGTTAACATTACCTATATAATAAGCACTACTCTGAATATTATTACTAACTGATTAAACAAGCCAAAGATTCTAACAATAATATGCACTAACTCTTTCTTACTATATGAATGTATTGTTAAGCTAGGGACAATAAAGGAAAAGAGGCTAATAATTAATATTATGGCTTTATGGCAGTTATATAAGAGGAGGAAAGTGGCTAAGATACGCTAGATTAATAGCAATAATAATCCTGCAGATATAATAATAAAAGCTTTACTAAATAAAGCTCTTAAGACCTTTGTAACAAAGAATAAAGCCTGAATCCGTGTGGAAGGATGGGTTAAAAGACCTGTCACGAGAATTGCCGCGGGAGCCGCTGCTAGAGCCGCCAAAGAATGAAAAAGTCCTAATTCCTCACTAAATCCAACGACAAATTAAGCGCCCAATAAAGAGCTTAAATTTGATAAATTCGAACGCAATTATAAGCGCCTAATTTGGTAGGATTAAACGCGGGAATTACACTCTTTAGCCCCCCCCCCCCCCCCTACCAACACTCTTTGCCTCCATAACCATTCGGCCTGGACCAACAAAAGTCATTCATTTGAAGGATGTTTTTTTTCGCTTTATTACTTGTTTGTTGATATCTGATTATTTAGGGCGTTTTATGCATTTTTTAGAGCGATTCCTCTTCTTCTTTAATAGAGAGAGAATTTACAAGTGTTAGAATCGCTTATATAGATAATAGAAGGGATACGCTGTATTAACTAGGAATTATGGGTTACACACAGAATGCACGCACCTTAATTAGCTAGATCACAGGTTATGTGACCTGGGGCCGTACCGTGGCTATAACACCACACCTCTGTATTATAGCCTGCTTCTTCCCCTCTTTTAGAGATATAGATGAATTAAATATTAAACCCCCCCCCCCCTACATTTGTGCTGCAGCATACTTGTAACCTGAGCGCTACCAACAAATACTATATAAA
>AFQZ01000997.1:0-19346 GCA_000222935.2 Aciculosporium take MAFF-241224
TTATATAATAGTAATATATTTACCTTTCCTTATTAAATAAGTCTTTAAATCCTAAAGCTCTTTTAGTAAGTAGTTTAAAAGCATTCTAACTAGGTCTGGTTTAGATATAATAATATTAAGTATTATAGTTATATTTTATAAGTTAGTAGCTAAGAACTATATATTTTTTTCTTTTCTTATTATTACTTATTATACTATCTTAGTATATATAAAGCCTAATATTATAATTATTAAAGTTACTATCTTTTTAGTAAATATTACTTATACCTAAAAATTTCTTAATAACTAAACTATAAGTAACTCTTAAGCTATATAAATTATAATATTATATTACTTTAACTATAGGGTTTTTAAGATATATTACTAAGTAAGGCCTAGGATTATATATACTAAGACTAAAAAACTCTAGCTATTTATATTAATAGTAAACTAAGTAACTCTAAATATTATAATTAAGCCTTAGTAATAGCTATTTTAGCCTTACTTTTTAATAAAAATAATTATTTAGATTGTTTAAGGTTAAGCTAATAAGAATATAAAAAACCCTATATTTTATATAAAAGATTTACTTATAGTAATATAGTTATTATACCTACTATTTACTTATATATTAGTAAAGGCTATTTTATTAAATAAAACTAATAGTAAAAAAGGATTAGAGTTTATTTTCTTTTTTATTTATTTATATGCCTTTTATAGTAATTATAATAGCTAACTATTATTTTCCTTTCTCTTACTAAGCCTTAAGCTTAAAAGCTATTTTTTTCTAAGTTATTTTTAACTTTAAACCTAACTTAAAATATAGTTATATTAACTATATATATATTAGTTTTTAGGGAATATATAAGGAAAAGGTAGTATACCTTTAATTAATATTTAGTAACTTTATAGTATAAGTACTATTTATTATTATAATATAATTATATTTCTTTTACTAAAACCTATTAAGTATATATTTTTTACTACTTAAAGGAGAATATAATATTTATATCTATTATTTTTATATTACCTTTTTTATTTTAGAATATAGCTAAAGGGGATTTAGTTATTATATAGTATTAAGCCTTTAAGTATTCTTTTATCTTATAAGATTTAAAATTAAGAATAATACTTTATAATCTCTTTATTATTTAAAAGTAGTTTATATAAGGGATATTTTATTCTATATAATAATTTTATATTTTTTTATTTAAAGCTATATATAGTTTAAATAGTTTAATAAATTTTACCTAATAATATCCCCTTACTAGGACTAGCTTTTACTTAAAGTAAATAAAAAAATTATTAAATTTTTCTTTAAGTTATTATTTAATCTAAGTAAGTTTAATAGTAATATACTTTACTTAATAAGAATTTAAAAATAAAGTATTAAAATATATTAGAAATTCTTTTAAAGTATAATTAATAGATTTTCTTATTTTAAAAAAGGGTAAAACCTAAGCCTAAACCTAAGTTAATAAGTATTAGTAAATAAAATACTATTTATCTTAATTATTCCTAATAAAGGCACTATTTACCTTAAGTTTATAAGCTAAAAGGCTTTTTTATACTAAATATTTAATTTAGTTTTCCTTATAAAGGTTACTTATATTAATAGGTTTTCTTTTTAGTTTTACTTTTATTAAGGCCACTTACTATTTACTTATATCTAAAGTATTTATATTAGTATTAAAAGATATAGCTAAAGTAAATACTATTTATAGCTATTATTTTAGCTTAGTAATTTTACTTATTATATTCTTATTTATTATTTTCTATATTATTACTATATTTTAAAGGTATAGTACTTTTATATAGTATTAGTCTTAGCTAGGTTAGCTATAGTATTATATTATATTATATTTATTATTATTTTATTTATTATAGGTATAACCTTTATATTATATTTATTAAGGTTTTTAGGGTAAATAATAAAAGAATAAATAATATATATTATAATCTTACTAAGATATAACTATAAAGCTAGTAACTTAAATAAGAATATTATTTATAAAGAGAAAGAGAAGGAAAAGATTTATTTACTTTTAGTAACTTTTCCTTTATAGTTATATATATAACTAGGGCTTAAGCTGCTTATATATTATTTATATAAAGCCCTCTGCTTTCTGGCTGTATAGATCCAAGCTTTAAGCTCAAATCCATTACAAGTCAGAAGCTTAGATTTATATAGTTAGAAAAATAATTACCTTATATAAGCTATATATAAATAATTTAAGCCTTAAGTAAATATAAAATAAATATAAAAGTATATATATAAGGTTATAAGAATTAAGTAAACCTTTTTTTTTATAAATGTTATTTATATTTAAATTATTAGTTTTTATAATTACTTATTAAGCTATACTATAATATATAATATTTATTTTTTTTAACCTTAAAAACCTTTATAATACTTATATAAAGGTTATATAAAATAAAAATAAAAATATTAATATAATATTACTTAAAAAGTAAACTTATAATAATTAATATTATATAAGAATTATAAACCTTATAATAAATAATATAAGCTTAAAATATAACTAATAAAGAAATAACTAATAAAATTATAAAGCTAATTAAATAACTAATATTAATAATTATTTTAGCTATATTTTTTAATATAAGTATAAGTATAATAAATATAAGTAAGTAACTTAAGATATTTTTTATTAAAACTTTCTTTATAAAAATAAAATTTAAAAAAAAACCTATAAATATAAGTAATTTTTATAAAACAAATTAAATTAAATATTTATCTTAAAAAAGCCTTTTAGCCTATAAACTAAAAATAAATAGTACTTTTGTTAGAATCGCTTGTATAGAGGATAGAAGGGATACGCTACATTAACCAGGAATTGTGGGTTACATATAGAATACACACACCCTAATTAGTTAGATTATAGGTTATGTAACCTAGGGCTGTACTATAGCCATAACACTATACCTCTGCATTGTAGCCTGCTTTTTCTCTCTCTCTTAGAAGAATAAATGAATTTAATTATTAGACTTTACCCCCCCCCTATATTTATACTATAGCATACTTATAACCTGCATATTACTAATACTAATTAGTAGTTGCTAATAACTACAGATTTACTAGGTTATACTTAAAAGAGACTTATCTAAATGCTTTTACTTATATAACTATAAGAAATTCTAATATTATACTAACTAAAGAATTATTTCTTTAATTATTAACTTTTACTACTTATTTATAATAATAAGAAGACTTAACTCTTATAGATCTTCTCTCTTATTATTAACTATTACTTATTTATAATTAAAACCAGATCTTTACTGTTATTTATAGAAAATTAACTAATACTAACCACTTTAATTAGTACTAAACACAAAGCTTAACTTAACCTAAAACACTAAAAATATTATTAAATTAAGGAAAAATAGATGATTTTAATAAATAACTCTAAAAAGATATTTATAAAAGAGAACTTCTAAAGAGTACTCTTTTCTAAAAACTTTATAAGCACTGCCTAATTCTATCCTAGAATTAGACTAAGTTAGTTAAAAATATTAATATTAATATAGCTACTAAACAATAGATTAATAACCGTATTATATATATAATTAACTATTACATTCTTAACTAAGGAAAAGGGTGTAATCTCCTTATTAACTTCTAGTAGGACTATAAAAATTAAACTAAGGATGCTTTTAATAAAAGCAATACTAATCTTAAGTATATCCTATATAACTACCTTAATAATAATAATATTAAAACAGCTAAAGGATTGAGATTAAATGTCTCTAAAGATCTTATTAATATCTTAAATATTAACCCTAATACGGATTATAAACCTTTACTAGAAAAAGCAACTAGGAAAGGAAAAGAGGTTTAATAACTTAAACTTTCTAATAATAAGGATTTTAATAATAAAGATTTTTATTTAACTAAAAACCCTTTACTAGAACTAGAAAACCCAACCGGAACACTTTCTAATAGCAATTAAAAAGCCCTTAATACTCTTAAGAGACTTTACTAAAAAAAAGAATAATATTCTAAAGAAGTGTATGACTTTATTAATAAGAAGTTATTATATTTTAAAGAGAAATATTCTTAAGCAGGAGTTTTTCCCTTACTTTACCTAAAAGCCTTTCTTATTATGCTTTAAGATAAAGCCTATATATACTTTTTTAAATACTTTAGGGTAAAATAATTTTATTTAAGGAGATGACTTAGAACATTAGGAATCACTTTAAAACACTTAAGAATAAGAGCTTGTATAAAACATAATTTACTAATTTATACCTTTACTATATTATTATAGAGCACCTAATAAAGAACAAGTTAGAATACTTAAAAATCCTTCTTAACTAACTTATAAAGATATTTAATGGCCTTTATAACCCTCTTAAGTAAGATATAATCCTTCTTTATTAAGTATAACAAGCAATAGAAAATAATAACAATTTCTATAATATAAAATTTAGAAATGTGCTAACCTTTAAAGGATTTATTAGTAATCTTTAAAATTACCTCTTAGTAATAAACATACTACTAACCTCTATAAGTTAGTTACTAACAACTACTAATAATAATACCCTTATTGCCTAGTCTACAGACTAGAATACTAATATAGTAATGTTTATAGACTAATAATATTTATAAGCTATATATTATAAAAAACCTTAAGCTAGAGTAAGCTTAAAGAAATGCTTTATATACTATAAAGAAGAATATTAGTTAACTAATTATTTTGTTTCTAAGTAAAAGAAAGTAAATCAACTTAGTAAAATAACAGAAAACACTAAAAACCACCTTTTAAACGCTAATACTATGCATTTCTACAGGCCTATAAGGGCAAAATAGCTTAACTTACTACTACTAATAATAATAGTAAGAATAAATATAAAAAAGCCACTTAGAACGCTGCTTTCCTTACTACTAATAAAAAAGAGAAACCAGATAATAAAAAGGCTTATAATACTCTTTCCTTTATAGTATTCTTTATATAAGCACTAAATCCCCTGCTCTTTTTAGTATTAACTATAAACTTCTTATAGGATAATGCTTTTAAATATACCTTATTTCTTAAGGACCCCTATAACTATAATACTAATAAAACACCTTAATAATATATATATCTTATAAATATAAGATATATAGTAGACATATTCTATAATATACTCTTAAATATAAAAGTATTAAGAATTTTAATTACTAGCTAAGGCTAAGTTAATGCTCTAATAAAAATTATAAAAAACCTTATAATTAAGCATTCTTTTAACTAAAGAACTATTACCTTTAGAGCCAGTACTATAACTTTAACTAGTATTTTAAAGCTTTTAATGATTTTTAGTATAATACCTTTTTATATACTTAATAGTGCTATACTGTTTTTATATTTTATTATAAATATAAATAAAATAGGTATTAAACTTAATAGTCTTAAGAATCTTTTAATCTAAGGAGATAAAAAGGTACTTATTATTAGGAAATAGGGATATCCTTAGTAAATAGCTAGTTTTTAAGAACCTGCTATTTTTATGTTTTTTAAAACTGAAATCTATTAACTTTATTACTAATTTAGTTATCCATTAATTAACTAATTAAATAACCTTCTTACTAGAGCTGGTAAAGAATTTAATAAGGCTAATATAGGAAAAATTATATATACTTGCTATTAATGCTAAATAAATATAAAAGCTTTAAGTAGATTTAAGTTTACTCTTAAAGATAATCTTAAATTTAACTATAAAGTCCTTATTAATATTATGTAAATTAATAAGAAGCCGGTCCTATATATTATAGATTTAGTAATATTATTTTAAGCTACCTGTTTTCTTAGACCCTAATAATAAAAAGCTTAAGATATTTAGAATGCCCTTAAAGAGTGCTAGATTAATACATATCTTAGACCCTTAAACTAAATAGTTTATAATACTAAAAGAAATTTTGCTTTTAGTAAATTTAGGTATTTAGCTTAACTATTATTAATTAATATTAATAAAGTTCCTATTAAGGCTTATAATAGCATTAAAAAACTTAAGTAATATTATGCCCTTCTTTATAGAGTATATAATATTATTAAGACTAAGGCTAATGGTTTTTTTCTAAAAAAGCAGATGCTTTAAATAGCTATTAAAGCAGTTAATAACTCTACTGGTTTAAATAGCCTTATCCCTACTCTCTTATTCTTTAGAACCTATTTAAGAATAATAAATAATTTCCCCCTAAGCTTTATAGTTACCTAAAGAGCTAAGATACTTTAAAAAGTAATAAATAAAGTAAGGTATAGTCTTATAAGGCACTAAGTTTATAATACTCTTAATACCTATAATAGCTTAATAACCCTGCTTATATATACTCTTTCCTTAAATTCTAATATATAAGTTTACTATAAAAAAGGCAGATAGACTAGCCCTTATAAGCTTCTTTTAATAAAAGGAAAGACTTATATTATTAAGATGCCTTATAGTCTTATAAAATTTCCGTTTATAGTTATTAAGCTATATATAACCTTGCCAGAGGTAAAATCTTCTTATAAGGAAGACCTAGTTTAAGGTAATAAAAACTATAAGAACCCTCTTAATAACCTAATAACTTTACTATAAAGAGGATATAAAAGACCCTGGAAATACCCTTAAGCAAAGGCTTTTTTTACTAAGAAAGAAAAGGCTAATTTTTAACTTATAATTAACCTTTGCATACAAGGAAAAATTAATATACCTAGAGAACCTTTTAAACTCTCTAATAAAGTAAAAATTAATACTTTGCTAATAAGGAATATATTTAAATTCGTGAAATTTAACCTATAAAGGCATAGAGGTAAAAGACTTTTTAGCTTATAAATAGTAAGAAAAATTAAAGGCAAAGCAACTAACTTCCTATATAAGAAATCATAATATGTTATTTAAGGCTATAGTAACTAAGGAAAGGAAGTTATTCTTATATAGTTACTAATAATTTAAAGAGCTAGTTAAAGGCTTATTATTACTCTTGCTTCCTTACTAAAAAAGAAAGACATTATAGTTTAGCTTAAAGATATTACCTAGGCATATGTTTAATTATAAATAAAGCTAAATTATATAATTCTTATAAAGCTTCCTATATAAATTGCATATCTTTACCTGCCAGACATTATTATAGTTATAATTAAGCTACTATATAGAATAGCAAAGGCTAGTATATATTAGTAGTTAACATACTTTAATTATTATTATTAAAAGCTTTGAATAATTACCTCTACCTATAACCTATATTTCCTTATTTCTTTAGAAGAAAGCTTATGCTTTAGAATTATTAGAATGCAAACTAATAATATATTAGGACTTAGTAATGCCGAATTCTTTAATTATAAAGAGGCTAAATTAAAAAATACTAAATTTCTTATAAAGCTAAAAGAGAAGTTAATAATTTTAATACTGCTAATGTTTAATAGCTATATTCTAAGCAAAGTTAATAATAATACTTTCTTCTTATAATAAAAAGCATAGGGAAAGAAGCTGTTATAAGTTAATAACCTAACTAACTAAGCGAAATATGTTAAATAATAAGCCTAAGGAGCGTATATTACTTTAATATATTAACCTAAAGTATCTTATAATCTTTCTATTATTACCTAAGTTTAATAACCGGAATTTAACAATATTTTAAGGCTTAATAAAAGACTTTAATAGCAAATTGATAATTAAGACTATAGACTTTAATATATATCTCTTTTACTAAAAAATACTGCCCTTTATGTTTTTGTTAACAGCTCCTTTACTAATAATAAAGACCTTAGCTTGTAGCTTAAATATATAATTATTCTTAGTAATAAGGAAAAGAATATTAATACCTCTAAATTTACCCTTAGAGAAAATATTATAATATATAGTTTAACTAAGTCTAAAAGAGTTATAAGGAGTGCTTTAGCTTTTAAGCTATATAGGATAGTTTAAGGTATTAATATTACTTATATAATAAGCACTACTTTAAATATTATTACTAACTAACTTAATAAGCTAAAAATCCTAATAATTATATATACTAACTCTTTCTTACTATATAAATATATTATTAAGCTAGGGATAATAAAGGAAAAGAGGCTAATAATTAATATTATGGCTTTAAGGCAGTTATATAAGAAAAGAAAAGTAGCTAAAATATAATAGAATAATAGTAATAATAATCCTGCAGATATAATAATAAAAGCTTTACTAAATAAAGCTTTTAAGACATTTATAACAAAAAATAAAGTCTAAATCCATATAAAAGGATAGGTTAAAAGACCTGTTATAAGAATTACTATGAGAGCCGCTGCTAGAGCCGCTAAAGAATAAAAAAGTCCTAATTCCTTACTAAATTTAACAGCAAATTAAGTGCCTGGTAAAGAGTTTAAAATTAATGAATTTAAATGTGATTATAAGCGCCTAATTTAGTAGGATTGAACGTAGTAATTACACTCTTTAGCTCCTATAAAACTCTTTAGCCCTATAACTATTTAACCTAGACTAATAAAAGTTATTTATTTAGAGGATGTTTTTTGCTTTATTACTGGTTTATTAATATCTGATTATTTAGGGCGTTTTATGTATTTTTAGAGCGATTTTTCTTTTTTAATAAAGAGAGAATTTGTAAGTATTAGAATTACTTATATAGAGGATAGAAGGGATATGCCGCATTAACTAGGAATTATAGGTTGTATATAGAATACATGCACCCTAATTAGTTAGATTATAGGTTATATAACCTAGGGCTATACCATAGCTATAACACTACACCTCCGCATTATAGCCTACTTCTTTTTTCTCTCTTAGAAGAATAGATAAATTTAATTATTAGACTTTACCCCCCCCCCTACATTTGTGCTGCAGTATACTTATAACCTGCGCATTACCAACAACTTTTATTAAAAATACTTAAAATAAATAGTGCTTTATTTACTAATACTTATTAAATTAAGTTTAAATATAAGTTATATTTTTTTAGAAAATAAGAAATTTTATTAAGTACTTTTAAAAAAAGTTTTTAATTGTAATAGATTCGAGCTCAAAGCTCAGATCTACACAGCCGGAAAGCGGAGGGCTTTATATAAGTAATATATAAGCAGCTTAAGCCCTAGTTATATATATAACTATAAAGAAAAAGTTATTAAAAGTAAATAGATCTTTTTTTCTTTTTTTTTTATAAATAATATTCTTATTTAAGTTACTAGCTTTATAGTTATATTCTAGTAAAACTATAATATATATTATTTATTCTTTTATTATTTACTCTAGAAACTTTAATAAATATAATATAAAGGTTATACTTATAATAAACAGGATAATAATAGATATAATATGATATAATACTATAGCTAACCTAGCTAAGACTAGTATTATATAAGAGCTACTATACCTTAAAAGTATAGTAGTAGTATAGAAAATAATAAATAAAAATATAGTAAGTAAAATTACTAAGCTAAAATAATAGCTATAAATAGTATTTGCTTTAGCTATATCTTCTAATACTAATATAGGTACCTTAGGTATAAGCAGATAGTACATAGCCTTAATAGAGATAAAGCTAAAAAGAAAGCCTATTAATATAAGTAACCCTTATAAGGGAAACTAAATTAAATATCTAGTATAAAAGAGTCTTTTAGCTTATAAACTTAAGGCAAATAGTGCCTTTATTAGGAATAATTAAGATAAATAGTGTTTTATTTATTAATACTTATTAACTTAGGTTTAGGCTTAGGTTTTACCCTTTTTTAAAATAGGAGAATCTATTAATTATACTTTAAAGGAGTTCTTAATATATTTTAATACCTTATTCCTAAATTCTTATTAAGTAAAGCATATTATTATTAAACTAAATTAGGTTAAATAATAACTTAAAGAGAAATTTAATAATTTGTTTATCTACTTTAAGTAAAAGCTAGTCTTAGTAAGAGGATACTATTAGGTAAAATCTATTAAACTATTTAAACTATATATAGCTTTAAATAAGAAGATATAGGACTACTATATAGGACATAATATCCTTTATATAAATTACTTTTAGATAGTAAAAAGGTTATAAAGTATTACTCTTAATCTTAAATTTTATAAGATAAAAAAATACTTAAAGGCTTAATACTATTTAATAACTAGATTTCCTTTAGCTATATCCTAGAATAAGAAAGGTAATATAAAAATAATAGGTATAAATATTATATTCTCCTTGTCAGGGGAGTCACGAGACAAGAGCGTGAGAGTACGGAGACCCACTAGGGCGAGCCGCGCCCTAGCTACGCACAGGTATATAAGAGGACAGGCCTTATAGAGAGATAGAGAGGCTAGCGAATATAGCATTTACATTACCAACCCTACCTACAGCTATTTAGCTACAAGTACGCTTAACTATAGCTTTTACTCTACTAGTAGACCTCTAACTATGACAGAATATTTACTTTTTTCTATAGGGACAGTAGACTATTAGCTTAGTAAAGATATTAACCTAAAGAATAAACACACAAGCAAGCAGCTGTATTAACGTAGCAACTACGCAGGCATTAGATAAATTCAACGGAAATAAAAGCAGCTCTAGCATTACTATGGCATAAGATGTTATACTATAGCTAGAACCCCCTGTACTTATATTAGAGGGTAGAACAGGAAAACCTATAAGAATAAGACAAACTTACCTTAATAGCACTATAAGCAATTAGTATTATTAGCCTAAACCCTGGCGCACCTAAATTCAAGATATTAACATATAGGCTAAGGAGGAAGATAAGTTAGATTAAGAACTTAAGGAAGCTATAAGAAAGCTACACCTTATCCAGAAGCGCGCCTAACTTAAGAAAATACAGCAGGACTTAATAAACCCCTTAGTAACTACGCTAAAGGAGCCCGGTCTGACTGCTTCTCCCTAGATAAACACTCTAGGCAACTAATTAATAGCAACTTACCTGTAACATAGCCTTGCAAAAGCATAATTAAAAGCCCCAGTTTATAAGGGAAATAGCTATAAAAACTTATAATCCTTCCTTACAGACCTAAACGTAGCTTTTATCATAAATAGAGCAACCTTTACGGACGACTTGACTAAGGTTGCCTATACTAGCAGCTGCTTAGCAGAAGAAGTAAAGTAACAATGAAATAGGTATGTAGCTACGGACGGTATTATAGACTTCAACAATTATAGCTAGAAGGACTTTATTATATGGCTAAAGGACGGAGCAATAAATAAGAACACACGCTGCCTAAAAGCAATAAAGTCACTACTAGAGTTATAGCAACGAGACGATTAGCCATTTACAGTATTTATTAAGATTTAGGGCAAGATAGAGGGGGAGTTGCCCGAAGACATTCCTAAGAGAATTCGAATTTGCATGTTTATTAATAGCTTAAACCACGCAATAAGGAAGCAGGTCCTTAGCCAAGAGTTCCCCAAGTCTTGGGCACACCTTATTAGACAAGGTCGCAAGGCGGACAAGGTCGCAAGGCAGAAGTAGCCACTAAGGGGTATAATGAGAGACCCTATCCCTATAGGAAACGAGCTAGGTTAACATTGCCATTAGAGGATAAGCAGGGGACAAGCAGTGAGAAAGAGACAACCCAGGGCTAGCGATCTTATTCTTATTTTAAATGTAGAAAATACGGCTATATTGCTCCTTATTACAGAGCACCTAATTATAAGACATGTGGTTTGAATAGGCATATAACGAGTTTATACTATAGTAACCGCAAAAAGCAGCGCAGGCCACGGACCTAAACACAACGCTAGTAACTACAGCACGCGCTTAGGAACATGTCATTGCAGTTAAACCCCTAGGCTAAATTAAGGACTTTGAGAACGAAATTAATAACTCTTAAATAAGGATAAGGACAAAACTGCAGTAAGAAGGAAGCTAGGTAGTAGTAAACACACTGTTTAACCCAGAAGCAACAAACTTAATAATACATCTAAACTTACTATTAAAGGCTAACTAGAGCAGGGTAGAAGCAAATAAGGCAAAGCTAGAGAGCGCCTTACTAACAGAACTAAAGCACTAGGGTGTTATTAATAAGGTAGTATAAATAACGGATAGTATAGGTTATAGCAAATTCTGTCAACTCCGCTGCTATATAGCAGATACTAGAGAAGGACTAATCCTAGGAATGGACTAGGCCGCAGACTACAAGCCGAAAATACTATTATAAGCATTAGGTTATTAGAGACACCTAGTAATAAGGGAACGCCTAAAGCTAGTTACTAGCTTACAACAGATTTACTGCGCAAAGGAAGCGGCAGGTATATTGCTAATTCTTAGCTAATATATAGTATAACTATCCATTTCCTAGGAAAAGCTAGTTAAAAACAAAATAAGTAAAGAGGTTACTATAAAGACGCTCCTACCAAAATATAAAGAATTTACAGATATATTTTTAAAGGAGTTAGCCAGTAGGCTACCCTCTTTAGAAGGAAAAACTTATGCAATAGAATTAATAAAAGGAGGAACGCCGCCATAGGGACTAATTTACAACCTAGCAGAGAAAGAGCTATAAGTTCTTTGTAAATACTTAGCAGATATACAAAAGAAAGGCTGGATAAAAAGATTAATAAGTCTAGCGGGAGCCCTAATCTTATTTATGCTAAAAAAGGGAGGCCAACTACGCCTCTGTATAGATTATAAAGGCCTTAATAGGGTCACTAAGAAGGATAAGGCCCCTCTCCCCTTTATATCAGAATTGTTAGATAGGTTAAGAGGAGTAATAATCTGTATAAAGCTGGACTTAAAAGATGCTTACCACCAGATATGTATCTGCGAGGGCGATAAGTAAAAGACAGCTTTCCGATGCCAATATGGTTACTTTAAATATCTTATTATGCCTTTTAGCTTAGTGAACGCACCCGCTACCTTCTAAGAATATATTAACACTGCACTAGAAGAGCTAGTAGATATAATATGTATTGTCTATTTAGATGATATCCTGATTTATAGCAGTAATGCAGCAGCGCATAAGGGGTATATTAAACTAGTCCTGTAAAGATTACATATTATAAAGCTATATATAAACCTTAATAAATGCGAATTCTTAATAACAAGGGTTAGCTTCCTTAGATTTATTATTATACTAAAGGGTATTAAAATAAAACCAGAACGCATTAAGGCAGTAGCAGAATGGCCGCTACCTAGTAGTGTACTAGAGATACAAATCTTCCTTAGGTTTATAGGGTTCTACTAATGGTTTATTAAAGTATATAGTAAAATAGCCATCCTATTAACAGACCTTCTAAAAGGAGAGTTCAGAGGAACCTTTAAACTACCTTGTAACACACAAGCTGTATTTAAGATGCTAAAACAAAAGTTTTTAAAAGCACCAGTCCTGGTTTATTTTAATCTAACAGCCCCCCTTTAAGTTAAAACAAACGCCTTAGCGTTTGCTATTAGCATAAAATTAGCAATATTAGTGCTAGGTAATTAGCACCTAGTTGCGTACATGTCGCGGAAGTTATTAGGTCTTAAACTCTACTACACAACACCTAATACCAAGCTACTAGCCATATAAGAAGCTTTTTACATATAAAGGCATTACCTAGCTTACTTATAGCATTTAATTATTATTATTCATATACGCTAGGTAGCTAGAGCCACTAACTAGTCTATTAACTAACTTCTTAATATAGGAAAAACCCTAAGATGGGGAGAAAACCCATATTCTTCTATATAGCTCCCACTAAGCCTCTGGTATAAAGTCTTTATTGTTTCTAACCATTAGTATAAGATATCTGCCAGTTCCCCGGAACTATAGATAATAACAAAAGTATAGTTGTGCTTTATATAAAAGGTTAGTATGTTAGTAAAAACCCCCTATAAGCACCTCCCCTCCTAGTCTGGCTCTTCCTCCTCTATCCTGTTGTTTTTATTGCCTTTAGTTCCTTTCTTAGCCTTATTATTACATATCTACTACGCCTTACTAAGCTCCTCTGCCAACCTATACTACTAAAGTCGCCTAGTTAAAAGCACCTACTTTATGATATTTAGTGCTAGCTTCTTATTATTAAGTGCTGCCCTAAGTTCCTGCGGATCTCTTATTATAGGCACTACTAGAATCGGTCTTAAATGGTTATATTTTAGGCATAACAGGATAAGGTAGTAGATATCCTTATCTCCTCCCTAGTATTAATATATTAGTGAAGTTACCTTAGGCACTTATTTATTATAAAGAAAGGCATTTAGCCCTATTTTTTCCGTTTAAAGCTGAACTAGGGCTGTAGATTTATGCTTAAGCAGGCTATTATAAAGCTTTGCTATCTTTTTTATGCTTTTAAAGTTAGGTTCCTTATTTATTACTATTACTTTTACCTGTCCTCTTCTTACCTAAGCCTTATGCCTCTGCTAAATCCACTGTTTTTCCCACTCCCTCTCTAATTCCTGTCTAGCTATAAGGCTGCTAGGGAGGGGGGGGGGGGCATTAGGAAACACCTTATAGTAATTACGTTAGCAGCCTCTTCCTTAGCGTTATAGCTATAATACTATTAAATTACAGGCCTGCTATATCTTCTTGCCTATACTACTATTCTTAAGTCTTTAGTGGAATCATTATTTAATATAATTAAGGTACAGATCCACTAGCAGCACTACTACTTCTATCTTTAAGAGTGTTACTAATATTGCCTTATATGCCCCTATAACCTGCCTTAAGCATTCATTCTATTCCCTTATAAATGCCTTTACTACCCCCTGTGCTACTCCTTCTAGCTTGCTATAGGTGTGGTATATCCTAGCTTTATAGGCTATTATGCTTCTTATTACCTATATATAAAGGGATCTTGCACACTCTAGTTAGCATCTCTATGTAAATACAGCTAGCGCTATAAGTACTAACTTTTACTATAACAATTTAGCAGTTACCTTCTCTATATAGGTTAACTAACAAAGCTTTTAGTAAATCTAAACCCCTAGGAATCGCGCTGATTATGTCGGTTATATTATTGCTCTTTTAAGTTAGATCGTCGTTATAATCGCCTGCCTCTTCCTTATAAAGTGCATTAGCTTACTCTTCCCTAGGTTAAACCTTAGCCCATACTCCTTTAACTACTCCTTACATATTCTCTAGGCTTTTTTTAGTTATACTTTTGTTTCCTCTGCTGTTTTTCTATATATTATAATGTTTATATTATCTAAGAACCCTAATATTAATATTAATTCTGCTGCTACTAGTCTTTAATATAGTAGTATAATGTAGAGCAGGAAGAGGATAGGAGACGCTAGTAACCCTTGTAAAACCCCTGTAGTAACTTAGATTTCCTTAGTAATACGTCCGTTAAACGCTAATTATACTCTCCTTTTTAACGTAAAGCCCTATGCCTATCTAGCTATCCACCCTAGCAGTCCTAACTCCTTTATAGTGCAGATTAATTATTTATAGCTAATAGTATTAAACGCCCTAGTAATATCTAGCTATAGTAATAATACTATTCCCTAGTAATGCTATGCTATCCTTATAACCTCTTTTAGTATACTTAGTGCTATTTTTATTAATCTGCCAGCCCTGTTGCCCATTTGTATATCTAGTAGTATATAGCCTTCCTTTGCTATAATAGTAATCCTCCTTATAATAGCTCCCTTAATTACTTTACCTATTATATTTAATAGTAATATTAGCCTCTACCCCCCTGGTCTGCCTAACTCCTTAGGGAACTTCCTAGGTTTACATAGAACTACTACCTTTGCTTATTAGAAAGAGGCTAGATAATATCCTAAACTATAGTAAGCATTTACAAGGCATATTAAACATAATATTAGGGCTGCTTTATATAGCTTAAGGAAACCTATTAGCAGCTTATCCAGTCCTAGGGCTTTCTAACTTACTATATTCTTTATAACCTCTTTAATTTTCTCCTTTATAAACACAGAAACTATCTAATCATTATTATAGTATCTTATCCCCTCCTCTGCCTCTAGACCTAGAGCCCTAGCCGCGGATAGAGGGAAGAACCTCTCTATAAATACCCTTGCCTTACCCTTATATATAACCTCCACTATCTCCTTCCTACTATTATCTCCTAGCCGGGTTAGTAGTGGGACCTGTTGCCTTTTAAGAGGAAGTCTACTCTATAGCCAGGCTTAATGCTCTAGGGTCTAAAGACTCCCTTTAGACCTAAATAACTCGCTAACTGCCTATTGCTAGCTACTTCTCTTTTCCTCTAAGATAATATAATCCTGTTTTTTTATAGCTTCCGTTAAGGCCTGCTATACTTCCTATATCTGTTATTACTACTACTACCTATTAGCATGTCTTGCCTCTGCTATTACGTCCCTTACCCTTTTATTCCACTAAGGCTGTAGTTTGCTGCGCCCTTAAGGTCGCTTAGATGCTACTATATTAGCTATCTCTATAAGCTATTAGGTAAGCTATTATATATAGTTATTAATTTCTTACTAGTTATATAGCAGAAGCTCTAACCCCTTCTTTCTAAGCCTGTTTAAAGCCTTTACTATAATAAGGTTTTTATCCGCTGTCCTTTAACCCCAGACTAACCCTAGGCTATTACTTAATTCCTTATTTATCCTAATGCTAATAAGCTGGGACATATGGTCAGATCCGGCGATTTCCACTAGCCTGATGAATTTAACACTAACATTGTGGGTGGTCTATGTATGGTTAATAGTGCTATCCCTACTACTATATTCTCTCCTTATTACTTCCCTAAACGGCATAGCTAGGCCGAGTTGCTACCTTATTATAAATTCTAACATCTTATTATGCCCTAGAGATATTTAGCCAAATCTGTCCTATAAGGGGTGATATTAGTTAAAGTCCCCTATAAATATACTCCAGCCCTTTGCCTAGGTATTAGCAAAGTATTATAAAGGCGTCTGCTACTCCCTTTTATAAGCCAGGGAATAAATATTATATATCTCTACTTTATATAGCTTAATACTATACTAATCCTTCCCCCTCCTTATAGTTTAAAGTCCTGTCTTAACCTTTTAGTATATATAAATCGCTATTCTTTTACTGTATATTACTAATATATAGTGTCCTTAAGATAAATTTAGCAGTATATTATTATAGCCTTCTGGTTCCTAGATAGCTATTACCTTAGGGCTAATGTTATGCCCTAATGCTAGATGTACTAGATTGCTTTTCTTCCGTGTATTCCAGTATATAACCTTAATTATATACTCTATTATATGCTTTAGAGCACCCTAGTTAGGCTGGCTCTGGTATTGTTTGGCCCTTTAGTTAGTTGTAAAAAGGCTAGCATTATGCCTTCCTTTGCTAGTCTTTATTGTCTTAATCTTAGCTTATAAGTTTGTCTTATAAAAGGGCCCCTTAGTTATATGCTCCTTTCTCTTAACTACCTCTCCATTAGTTCTCTAGTTTCTTCTCCCTAATAACCCTTACCTATAGTAGCCGTTACGACCTCTAACTAATAATTACAGAAGAACAGCGGCCTTATAGTATAAGCCTCCCTAGCCTGCTACTATCTCTTATTGCTTACTAAGCATAGTTAAGACTATACTAGATATGCCCCTGTATAATTTAAGTATCTCTCCCGTACCTTACCTATTAATGTTAGGTAAGTCCTCTTTCCCTTAGGGTGTTTTTTAGTAGCATACCTACTGCATTTTGCTTCCTCCTTATAGTATCTAGTAATATATTTAATCTTATAATAGTTATAATATTACTTTAGGTGGATTATCTTGTTATATAGCTTAGCGTTAAAAATCTCTGCTTAGTATACTATTCCCCTATAGTATAGTTAGTTCGCTGCCTTAGTGCCCTTAATACTAACTACTAATAGTGCCCTTATTGCTATTCCTCTTAGCTTTTATACTATTATCTTTACTATATTTAATCCATTCTCCTTTTTAATATTCTTCCTTATATTCTTAATTGTAATATGATTTGTTAATTATATTAGGAATCCCTTAATAATCACACTAAATATCTTCCTGTTTACTTCTGCCTTAGGTCTAAAGGCAACTCCTACTTAGGCTGTGTTTTCCTTTTATTTTCTCCCTGCTTTTATAAATATAATAACTATATCTTTACTTTGCAATTAGCATACTACTACTACCTCCTCTATACTAATAGTGCTGTTTACTGCCTTTATAATCTCTCCTAGTAATTTGTTCCTAACTGCCTTACTAATAGTGCTTTCCTTTACTAGTGCTTCCTAGTAATAGCAGGCTAGTATTACTATACCCTCTGTTTAGGCTAAAGGTATTATTATATTCTGTCCTATAACTCTGTAAGCTGTAATATTTGCCTAAGTCCCCTTAACTACTAATTTAGTCCTATAAACAGCCTTTATTACCTCTTTAACCGCCTTCTTAACCATGGTTTCTACTCTGCTGCTAACCGCTTCTATAATTAAGGCCTATAGGCCTTTTGTATTAGTTCTTGCTTAGGCTATCTCCCCTCCTGTATTTATAGTAATTTATATAAAAGTTCTAATAAAAGCTTATACTTTTATTATTTCTGCCTTTAGAATAACTTTTATTATTAATTCCTTTAGTAATTTTATTTTATTCTTTAGTTTTTCCTATACTGCTATTACTTTAGGATTCTCTCCTTAATATTATATTTCTTTCTAAGTAGTGCCTTGTCCTTTATTAGTTATAGATTTATATAAAAATTTATTAATTATTATACCCCTTGTACTACTTACTCCCCTTATATAATACGCTATTACTAGGGGGGGTAATTAATAATAAGAAATCCGATTTTATGCTTCTTTTTTGTTTTAGGCGTAATACCGCGTCGTATCCGCGGTGTTGTCGACTTCGAACTACTTATAGCATTTAATAAAAGTAATTACTAATTACTTAAACTATAAATACCTAGCAACAAAACCAAAGCTCTCTAGCAGACAGGTCATAGCATTAGACGAACTTTATTTATATGATTTTATAATCAAGCATAGGCTAGGGAAGTTAAACCCGGCCGACGGACTATTACAAAGACCAGACCATTTCTTAAGAGTAGCTATAGCAGAGGCACAGTTATTACACCTGCTAATGTTCTTAGATAAGTTTATAAAGAAGGAGCAGATTAATAGCAGTGCTAATAAGGTAGTATACACAATAGTGTCCTAAGGCGCAAAGGCCTTACTATAAGAGATATAGAGAGAAAGCAGCATAAGAGCTGCATATTTAAGTGGTATATTAATAGTAACCCTATTTAATAATACGGTATTTAAGAGTTTAGAGCAAGCTAGTAGCAAGAAGACCTCCCTAGCTACGCATTTAAGCAGTATAAGAGCTGCATATTTAAGTAGCACATTAATAGTAACCTTATTTAATAATACGGTATTTAAGAGTTTAGAGCGAGCTAGTAGCAAGAAGACCTCCCTAGCTATGCATCTAAGTAGCACAAGAGCTATACATTTAAGTGGTATATTAATAGTAACCCTATTTAATAATACGGTATTTAAGAGTTTAAAGTAAGCTAGT